>JAVYIG010005239.1:0-141412 GCA_035222895.1 Strongylocentrotus droebachiensis
CGGATAAAGTTTATGATATATTAAAAGCGGACAAGGGTTACAGATTCTTGAAACAAATTCGCGGTACACCCCCGTACTGGCAAAATGCACAGAAAGATGTTCTTGGAATGGTTCGACAACTTGGTAAACCAACCTGGTTTGGGTCATTTTCTTCAGCTGATATGAGATGGCCTGAAATAATGAATACACTACTCAGACAATCGGGCGATGCAAGAAAGATAGACGATTTAGACTGGGCAGACAAATGCCATCTTTTAAAATCAAATCCAGTTACTGTTGCTAGAATGTTTGATTATCGATTTCAAACTTTTTTGAAGAAAGTCATTTTATCTCCATCCAAACCCATTGGTAACGTCATAGATTACTTTTATCGTATCGAATTTCAACAAAGGGGATCACCTCATGTTCATATTTTGATATGGATTGAGGATGCACCGATATTAGGAGTTGATAAAGATGAGTATGTTGTACAGTTCATTGATAAGTATATTTCATGCGAGAAGCCTACAGAAAAGGAAGATCCAGAACTACATGAAATTGTTTCACACGTCCAGAGCCACAGTAAGAAACATTCTAAATCATGCAAAAAGAAAGGAACGACGTGCAGATTTAATTTTCCAAGACCAATATCCAAAAGAACGTTTATCTCGAAACCAGCCGAGGGTAATGAAGATAAAGATATTGAAACCGATCAAAAGAATGCCAAAGAATTGTTGGAATCTGTAAAAAACGAATTAGCAAACGAAACAAACTTTAAAAGTACAACTGCCCTTTTTGGAAAACTTGGTATTACCCAAAAACAATTTGAGAATGCATATGCTGAATTAGCATCCCAAGAAAGTATAATCCTCAAAAGAAAACCACAAGATGTCTGGATAAATCAATTTAATCCACACTTACTTAGATGCTGGAATGCTAACATGGATTTGCAATATGTTTCAAATGTATTTGCCTGTGTTTCTTATGTTGTATCTTACTTGTCAAAAGCTGAAAGAGAGGTGGGGAATGCTGTTGAGTCATACACTATCAGAAATAAAAGAAGGGAATAATGATGCAAAGCAAAGCATGAAAAAACTTGGTCAGGCGTATATGCATAACCGTGAGGTATCAGCACAGGAAAGTGTCTATCGTGTTTGCACTCTGAAACTAAAGGAATGTTCAAGGAAAGTTGAATATATACCTGCTGGACCTAACCCTATCCGAATTTCTTTACCACTTAAAATAATACAAAACCGAACAGATGATGACGAGGAGAATATTTGGATGACAAGCAAGGTTGACAGATACAAAGCTCGACCAGATGGTTCCAAATTTGACAATTTGTGTCTTGCTTCCTTTTGTTCTGAATACAGAATTTTAACAACTTCTCAAATGGACGCTTCACGTTGTAAAAAAAACATAACTGTATTTGAATTAAAACAAAATCTAGGATACATTCAGAAAAGAACACGGTCGGGTGATGCAGTTGTACGATATCCCCGGTTTAATCCTAAAATATCGCCTGAAAATTACAATTTAAGCCTATTGTGCAACTGTTCCTGCCGTATCGCACACAAGAGCAATTAAAACCTCCAGGTTTCGAGACCTATGAACATTTCAAACAAAGAGGTTATGTAAACTTAACTGGGGAAAAACTGGAAAAAGTGAGCTCGATTGTAGGTAAAAACCGTGACAAATTTGAAAAGAATGCCGATGCCATTGACGAAGCAAAAGAGTTTTTAGGCAAAATTGGACCACAAGAAAATGCTTGGGCTCTTTTATGTCCTGAAACTGAAGCGGAAAGACTTGAATATCCCAAAGAAGATGTAGACATTGAAGATTTTGAGGCCGATCGTGATATTCCTGATTTAAAAACTACCAAAACAAAAGATGACCATAGTGTTGAACTTCGATCTTCAAAAATTTCTAAACATAAAGGGCATTCTTTGATCAGAACCTTGAATGAAAAGCAAAAAATTGTTTTTTACAACATAAGACAATGGTGTCTTAACAAAGTAAATGGAGAAAAGAGTGAACCATTTCATATTTTAGTTACTGGTGGTGCGGGGACTGGAAAGAGTCATTTAGTAAAATGTATCTATTATGAAGGAACACGAATTCTAGGCCGAATGTTGCATAACCCAGATGATATACCGATACTTAAGATTGCGCCAACTGGTGTTGCTGCATTCAACATTAACGGTTTTACCATACACAGTGCACTCTCTATTCCAATTAATATACAATTACCTTACCAGCCTTTAAGTGAAGAGAAAATAAGCGCCCTTCGAAAAAAACTGGGGCACATACAAGTTATAATCATAGACGAAATATCTATGGTACATCAAAAGCTATTGTGTTATATCCATGGCCGCCTAAGACAAATCAAACAATCACGAAACCAAAATGCTTTTGGGGGTGTCTCTGTTATAGCTGTTGGCGACTTTTATCAATTACCTCCTGTTTTTGGTACGCCGTTATATAAAGACACGCTTGAAGGTGCAATATGGATAGATAATTTCAAAAAAGTGGAGTTAGACGATATAATGAGGCAAAAAGACGATTCAAGATTTGCACTCCTTTTAAATAAATTACGTGTAAAATCCAAAGAGGATAAACTGTGTGATGAAGATAGAAAAACACTTCAATCCCGTGAAACAGGCGAAGTTTGTGAAAATGTTCTACATATCTATTCCACTAACAAACAAGTGCAAGACTGGAACAAACAGGTGTTACATAAAAAATGCACAGGTATCGTTTGTATTTTGGCTGAAGACTCCCTAAATACGTCAAAGGATAGGTCTATAGTACGTGACAAGCCATTAGCAACATTAAAAAGTTCATTAGCCCCTTACTTATGGATTGCAGTTAAAGCAAGGGTTATGTTGACGAAGAACATTGACGTTGAAAAAGGCTTAACCAACGGATGTTTTGGTGATGTGGTCGAGATAGTGATGGACAGCACAAACACTAAACCAGTGTGTATCAAAGTGGAATTTGACAAATCTGATATTGGTATTTACTCTATTGAAAAGCATCAAGAATCGGTTAAAAAATATATTAGGCATCAATTCCCCCTGAAACTTGCATATGCATGTACAATTCACAAAGTACAAGGTATGTCTTTAGACAAAGCTGTTGTCTCGTTAAAAAACATGTTTGAATATGGCCAAGCTTATGTCGGTCTAAGTCGTGTTACAACATTATCTGGTCTCGTTGTTGAAGACTTTCATGAAGATCGTATTTACTGCAACTCTGAAATAAAGGAAAGCCTTGGAAAAATGCATCCATTTATACAAGCACCTATAGCTTCTGATGTTAGTCATCACACCATTTCTATAATTCTCCACAATATACAAGGATTAAAACAACATTATAGGGATATGAAATGTAATACTGACTTTACCAATGCAGATTTGATATGTCTGACAGAAACATGGCTTAATAACGAAGATGACATAATTGATACACTTTTAGATGACTTTAAATTCTATCATCAGCCGAGATATCTTTCATATTGTGCTACCAGTCAACTTAGAGAGCAGTCCCATGGGGGTGTTGCAATGTACATTAAAAACAAGTTTTCAAGTAGATTGGACATAGCTGTCGAAAACCTGGAATCTATGGCAATTATCATAACCAATCCCGTCTCTTTCGTTATTTCAGTTATATATCGACCACCATCATACAGCATAAAACAGTTTTGTGAATGTTTACTCAATTATCTCAATGAATTGCACAAAATAAGTACAAGATGCATAGTGATGGGGTGATTTTAACGAAGATTTAATGAAACACAATTCGCAGGTAAACAGAGTAATGTGTGGTAATGGTTACAAACAGTATGTTTCAAAACCCACGACAGAGAATGGAACATTAATCGATCATGTTTACAGCAAAGGACTAGATATATTAGACGCAGACGTGATACCTATCTATTACAGTTACCACGAAGCTATTAGGATTACATTGTAAATGTAATGTGAGGATATATGTGTTCATTTTTTCAGTTTACCAATGATGGAACCCAATCTGTAATTTATCGCGGATATATCGTGGATACAAATATGTTTTTAAAAAATAATCCGTACAGCCAGAACCAGACATGCATTGTGCATCTGGTTCAGAAACCGATTTTATTTCTTCTAATTAGAGGTGTCAGCTTTAAATGGGTATTATGCCCGATAGAAATTGCCTAAATAAGGAAAATTGTTGTTTTTATTAATTTCCCATAAATATTGTACACCTGGCCGCTGATGACGAGTACATTAAATTAATATTATGATGGAACCCAATCTGTAATTTATCGCGGAAATATCGTGGATAAAAATATTTTGAAATAGGTTTTTTTTTTAAATAAATAAAATCCGTACAGCCAGGATCAGACATGCATTGTGTATCTGGTTCAGAAACGGATAATTGCTTTTTTTTTCTAATTAGAGGTGTCAGCTTTAAATGGGCATTATGCCCGATAGAAATTGCCTAAATAAGGAATAGGGTTGTTTTATTCAATTCCCTTAATTATTGCACCCTGGCTGCTGATGACGAGTGCATAGGATTAAAAAAAAAAAAAAATCCGTACAGCCAGGACCAGACATGCATGGTGTATCTGGTTCAGAAACGGATGTTGTTTTTTTCTAATTAGAGGGTGTCAGCTTGAATTGGGTATTATGCCCGATAGAAATTGCCGAAATATGCGGGAATATGGTTGTTTTATTCATTTTGCTTAATTATTGCACCCTGGCTGCTGATGAAGAGTGCATAGGATTTGTTTTAAAAAATAAAATCCGTACAGCCAGGACCAGACATGCATTGTGTATCTGGTTCAGAAACGGATAATTGTTTTTTCTAATTGGAGGTGTCAGCTTTAAATGGGTATTATGCCCGATAGAAATTGCCTAAATAAGGAATAGGGTTGTTTTATTTATTTTTGCTTAATTATTGCACCCTGGTATTGCATTAATTTCCAAGACGAAAATTCGACGTTTAAACTTGAAACCCCCATTTCACTTTTACTACTCCTAGAGCTAAGCCTAAAGTAAACACTAGCGCTAGACAATGTAATCCCCCTACCGAGACCTTTGCGAGGTGAGAGAGGGAGAGAGAGATAAGCATAATAGAGGGAGAGAGGAAGGGTGAAAGAGTGCTAATTTTTACAATTAAAATTGTTGTTATATCTCCAAACCTGGGTTATTTTGCTTCGTTTGAACTTTCATTATGGTTCTTCATCTAAATTGTAAGTGATTTTTGGGCATGAAAATATCTTAAAACAAGTAAAATATATATTTCCTACTTCTCATTTCCTTTCAGGCAGAGCCCCAGTGAGAGATTTTTAAAATAGTATTACGTAATATGATGAAGAGTCCAGCTGCAATCCAATATTATAATCTCTCACGCAGAGCCTCAAGGCTCTGTCTAAGTTTTTAACGAGAGACACGAAATTGGGGGTTCTGGTACGGAGTCGGGCTAACTCGGCCCACGGGACTACTCGGCCCAGCTGGAAAAACTGGGCCGAGATGTCCCGACCTGATTAATCGATCGAGAGATACCAATGTGTATATGTTTGTGCTCTTTGTGACTTAATAATGCCCTTTCCAACCAAAATCTTTAATGGAATTGTGTTAAATGATACCAATGAAGACAATCTATAACTTATCTTTAGGTAAAATGACAAAAAAAATGACATTTCGGACAATTTACTCACAGCTCGCAATCCGCATTGCCGCACGTACATTAAATGCGTTGTATCTACTCGGACCACTGAAATTCGAGCAGTGTTTTTGTTGGTAAATCACTGCAAAAATATCATTTTTATCTCGTATGAAGGTCTATTTTTATTCCTGACACAGATTTCATTATTGAGAAGTCGAATATAGTACATTTTAGACTAGATGGTTGATGTTTGTTCACATTCTTTCGTCCTGGCCGTAAATTAGCAGACTACTGCCTAGTGCTACCGCAGCAGCTCAGCTCAGTGTGCAGCTAGCCATACAGCGCCGCCGGCCGGGTCGGCGGGGGAATTCGCTGACTCGTGCCGGGCTGCTGCACTGCATTGCATGATTGTACTGCCCAATTTGATCGAGTGATGTGTGAGTATAACTAATCAAACTAGATCTATATCTACTGTATTATCATTATTCATTCCGAGTAGAATATCCAATTTGATTTAGTGAGTAAACTAGACCTATATCTACTGTAGCTACATCATTATCATATACTAGATTAGTCATTCAGAGTAGAATATTCGATTAATGAAGGAATGGAATTTTTCTTTTTCATAATCAGATAATCATATTTTACTCCTAAAAGTTAAAGACTTGATAAATAGCTAGATCTCTCGTAAGGGCCTAGCCTAGTACTGTAAGAGAAGTGAGCTGAAGAAACGCCTTTTTTTTTTTTTTTTTGGAGGGGCAGGCGCATAGCCAGGGAGGGGTGGGGGGAGGGGCAGTGGGGGCAGTCGCCCCCCCAAAAAAAAAAAGAAAAAAAAAAAGAAGAGGACGTAGGAAAAAAAAGGATTAAGAGTCGAGAACGGTACAACGAATCGAATCGTCTTCTTTCTCTAATTATTTAATGAAACATCAAAGCTTCCGCGCGGGAAGGGGGGACGGAACTGAATTCAGATAAGGATAAAGAGTCGAGAACGGTACAACGAATTGGGGTCCAGACAACTCGCCACAAAGACAACCCGCCCCAAGACAACCCGCCACAATACCCTGGACATCCCGCCACAATACCCTGGACAACCTGCCACAATACCCTGGACAACCCGCCACAATACCCTGGACAACTCGCCACAGCCTTTTCGGACAACTCGCCACACTTTTTCCCATCATGATTTCTAGATCTAAAATGAAATGAAATTGTAATTTTTCATGATTTTCATGCTTTTATAAACACAGTCATTACAAAGAATAAAGTTGATTTCCCTTGTAACAATAATATACTTTTGATCTAGAGGTCTATAACAGCTGCATTTTTCTGTCCCAGAATTTTTTTAATGGTAGGATACTGGAAGCACTGGCGTACTGATAGGGGGGGGGGGGGGGGTGGGCAGTTGACCCGCGAAATAAAATTGGAATGTGGTTTATTTCTAGATTTTCTGGGTTAGTTTTGTCAGAGGCGGCATTCTTGGTTGGGGGGGGGGGGGGACACTGTACCCCCACTTTTTCAGGTTCCCCTAAAGTGCCCCCTTATCATTTTGTACATGTCCTTTTCCCTTCTGATGACTGCCTACTTTTCTTTCTCAGATGTTTTAATTATAATGTTACTCATAATTACATAAAAGAACTTTTCAGTCTTTCTTCATTAAATTGTCTTTAATATTCATCATGTAATTTTTCAAATGGGACCTTGCACTTTTAGCTCGCTTGCTCGAAAATCGATATTCAGTCCATCACACCAAATCGCGAAGTATGTTGCTTAAACAATAATGTTGTTCCACGTAAAGAAATAAACACATATTGATGTCATTCGTGGTAATGTATTCACAATCTTGACGAAGGTGTAGGCCTTTATACAAATATCTAAAAATGGTTTTTATTATTGTTGATGTGTCCCTTTGTAGGTGCCCCTTTTTCAGAAATCCAGCCATTCTTGCGATCATAGGCACCAGAAGTGGGGGCAGGGGACTCGCCCTCCTCCAAACGAAAAAGTGTGTGTGTGTGGGGGGGTGTGGGTCAAAACGAATTTCCACTCCCCCCCCCAAAAAAAAAAAAAAAAAAAAAAAAAATCAGCAATAAAGCAGTATAATTGATTACTATTTAGTAACCAAAAAGAACATACAAAAATAATAAAACCTAAATTGTATCAAATTAAAATGATATTCCATTCAAAGAATTAAATTTCATAATTAAATTTCAATTTACATGACATGGGGTGGAGATGATGAGAGGGATGGAGATGATGAGAGGGATGGAGAGGGATGGAGATGAGAGGGATGGAGATGATGAGAGGGATGGAGATGATGAGAGGGATGGAGATGATGAGAGGGATGGCGACAATGTGAGAGATGGAGATGATGAGAGGGATGGAGACAATGAGAGGGATGGAGATGAGAGGGATGGAGACAATGTGAGGGATGGAGATGATGAGAGGGATGGAGAGGATGAGAGGGATGGAGACAATGGGAGGGATGGAGATGATGAGAGGGATTGGTGAGGGATGGAGGTGATGATCGAGAGGGAAGGAGACAATGTTGATGATGTAAGGGATGAAGACGCTGTTGATGACAGGGATTGGTGTGGGATGGAGACGGTGTGAGGAATGAAGATGATGAGAGGGATGGAGATGATGAGAGGGATGGAGACGGTGTGAGGGATGGAGGTAATGAGAGGGAAGGAGACAATGAGAGGGATGGACATGGTGAGAGGGATGGAGATGGTGAGAGGGATGGAGATGATGAGAGGGATGGAGATGATGAGAGGGATGGAGATGGTGAGAGGGATGGAGATGATGAGAGGGATGGAGATGATGAGAGGGATGAAGATGATGAGAGGGATGGAGATGGTGAGAGGGATGGAGATGATGAGAGGGATGGACATGATGAGAGGGATGGAGATGATGAGAGGGAAAGAGACAATGTGAGGGATGGAGATGATGAGAGGGATGGAGACGATGAGAGGGATGGAGACAATGGGAGGGATGGAGATGATGAGAGGGATTGGTGAGGGATGGAGGTGATGAGAGGGAAGGAGACAATGTTGATGATGTAAGGGATGAAGACGCTGTTGATGAGAGGGATTGGTGAGGGATTGAGACGGTGTGAGGAATGAAGATGATGAGAGGGATGGAGATGATGAGAGGGATGGAGACGGTGTGAGGGATGGAGACAGTGTGAGGGATGAAGATGATGGGAGGGATGGAGATGGTGACAAGATGGTGAGAGGGATGGAGACGATGAGAGGGATGGAGACGTCTCCATCCCTCTAATCATCAATATCGTCTTCATCCCTTACATCATCAAAATTGTCTCCATCCCTCTCATCATCTCCAATTCTCCATCCCTCACATCGTCTCCATCCCACTCAAAATAACAATTGATAAGCAGGTGTAATCGTGCATTAATTTTATGCCACGTTGTGGTAATGCAATTTTGTTTTTTTATTTATTATTTATTGATAGTATGTACATATTTACAGGTACACAAGATCAGATATAAATCTGTTAACCCCCAGCCCCCCCCCCCCCCAAAAAAAAAAAAAATTGTAACATGCAGAGACCAGTACAGATGACACGCCACACCATTCCTTGTGTTGTGGTATTGGTACGTATTATTTCATATATGCAAGTTACAAGGCAAAAAAAGACTAAATAAATAAACAAAGTTAAAACAATTAAATAAAATTGAGGACATGTTTGAAAAACACACATAATAACAATAAACATTATTTGTTTACGACTCCAAGATACAAATTCCAACAATATGACGTCAAGCAGACTCATAATAACAAATGATAAGCAGGTGTAATCGTGTATTAATTTTATGCCACGTTGTGGTAATGCAATTTTGTTTTTTTATTTATTATTTCTTTATAGTATACATATTTATACAGGTACACAGATATCAGTTATAAATCTGTTAACTCCCAGCCCCCCCCCCCAAAAAAAAAAATTGTAACATGCAGAGACCAGTACAGATGACACGCCACACCATTCCTTGTGTTGTGGTATTGGTACGTATTATTTCATATATGCAAGTTACAAGGCAAAAAAAAACTAAATAAATAAACAAAGTTAAAACAATTAAATAAAATTGAGGACATGTTTGAAAAACACACATAATAACAATAAACATTATTTGTTTACGACTCCAAGATACAAATTCCAACAATATGACGTCAAGCAGACTCATAATAACAAATGATAAGCAGGTGTAATCGTGTATTAATTTTATGCCACGTTGTGGTAATGCAATTTTGTTTTTTTATTTATTATTTATTTATAGTATACATATTTATACAGGTACACAGATATCAGTTATAAATCTGTTAACCCCCAGCCCCCCCCCCCCCCCCCAAAAAAAATAAATTGTAACATGCAGAAACCAGTACAGATGACACGCCACACCATTCCTTGTGTTGTGGTATTGGTACGTATTATTTCATATATGCAAGTTACAAGGCAAAAAAAAACCTAAATAAATAAACAAAGTTAGAACAATTAAATAAAAATGAGGACATGTTTGAAAAAAAGATTAAAAAGGGCACTTATTCAAGATTATTTCAAGATTTATGAGAATGGAAAATGGACACTTATTGCAAAGGAAAATGGGAACATGCCGAAGGAAAAGGGGCACGTGTCAAAAATAAAAAAGGGCACTCAGAGGTGAAAAGGGGGAAGGGGCACTTTTACTAAGTAATAGGGGCACTTGTCAAAGGAAAAGGGGCACTTTTTCTATGTAAAAAGGGGCACTTTTGGGGTATCTGAAAAAGTGGGGGGGCACTGTGCCCCCCTGCGAGAATGGAAAATGGACACTTATTGCAAAGGAAAATGGGAACATGCCGAAGGAAAAGGGGCACGTGTCAAAAATAAAAAAGGGCACTCGTCAGAGGTGAAAAGGGGGAAGGGGCACTTTTACTAAGTAATAGGGGCACTTGTCAAAGGAAAAGGGGCACTTCTTACAAAATTAAAGGGGCACTTTTGGGGTATCTGAAAAAGTGGGGGGGGGGGCACTGTGCCCCCCCCCCCCCCCCCCCGGAGGCCGGGCCGCCTCTGCCCCTGCCCCTCCATGCACCGGCACGTCATTGCAATATCATGTCTTAATTGCTTTGCTTTGTATATATCTCTTTGATTCCCAGAAAAAGGGAACAAAAGGAGATTTTTTGGTTTGTTTGGGGGGGGGGGTGGTGGGGGCTGCATTATTTATACAAAAAACTTGAAGCCAATACCTTCTTTTCGTAGAATTTTTTTGAAGCAGCCCCCTCCAAAAAAATAAGAAGGCGATTCTTCAGCTCACTGAAGAATCTGCTTAGAGTACTAGGCTAGGCCCTGACGTTAGATCTAGCTATTTATCAAGTCTCTAACTTTCAGGAGTAGATCTAAAATATGATTATCTGATTATGAAAAAAGAAAAATTCCATTCCTTCATTAATAGGATATTCTACTCTGAATGACTAATCTAGAATATGATAATGATGTAGCTATAGATCTAGGTCTAGTCTAGTTTACTCACTAAATCAAATTGGATATTCTACTCGGAATGAATAATGATAATACAGTAGATATAGATCTAGTTTGATTAGTTATACTCACATCACTCGATCAAATTGGGCAGTACAATCATGCAATGCAGTGCAGCGGCCCGGTACGAATCAGTGAATTCCCCCGCCGACCCGGCCGGCGGCGCTGTACGGCTAGCTGCACACTGAGCTGAGCTGCTGCGGTAGCACTAGGCAGTAGTCTGCTAATTTACGGCCAGGACGAAAGAATGTGAACAAACATCAACCATCTCGTCTAAAATGTACTATATTCGACTTCTCAATAATGAAATCTGTGTCAGGAATAAAAAATAGACCTTCATACGAGATAAAAATGATATTTTTGTAGTGATTTACCGACAAAAGCACTGCTCGAATTTCAGTGGTCCGAGTAGATACAACGCACATTTAATGTACGTGCGGCAATGCGGATTGCGAGCTGTGAATAAATTGTCCGAAATGTCATTTTTTTTGTCATTTTACCTAAAGATAAGTCATAGATTGTCTTCATTAGTATCATTTAACACAATTCCATTAAAGATTTAGGTTGGAAAGGGCATTATTAAGTCACAAAGAGCACAAACATATACACATTGGTATCTCTCGATCGATTAATCAGGTCGGGACATCTCGGCCCAGTTTTTCCAGCTGGGCCGAGTAGTCCCGTGGGCCGAGTTAGCCCGGATCCTCTGGTACGTACCCCACCAGATTACATTGATTCCTGTGTTATAGTGATGGGGTATAGTTTTAACGAGAGCTTTTCGTAATGAATATTTACAGAGATAAAATACTTTTTTCATAAATATGCTGACGGCATAAATGCTATTAATACTCGAAGTTCAGCGTAAACGAAATAAAAGGATGGAGATATTGCTCGCGAAAGACGGGAATGTAGAATCGAGTTTTGAGAAAAAATCATGTCCCATAGAGAATACACGCAAAATGTGAAAATTGACATGCCTCCTTTAATCACAAAAATACGCCATGATGCTTTTGTCAAAATGAAAATTTATGCACACTTCATTTGTAGAAAATTGTCTCAGCTAAAACTTATTAAAATTTGGAAGACAATCGATCAATATTTACAGAGAAACAATCAATTTTCCTTAAATATGCTGACGTCATAATATGCAAATTGAAATTTTGAGTTTGGAGGCCATTATGATGATGTCATGAGTTAATTGAGGGTCAAATGAGACATGAAATCATATCTCCGATTCATACTCTATCAAAATATGACCCCAAAATTGGGGTCACCTTGCATATTAAAGAGCTACAATGGATCTTGTATAGGCATGTTTTTGCCCATATATGCTATGTATTACAAGAGCTCGCGCGCACGGAAATTTATGTTTAACGGTCGATCATTCCGTCATTAAAAGTCATAAAGAGATAAACATGCTATCAATTTGTTTGTAAAAATATGTGGAATATTATGAAAGAAAAAAATGGCGATTCTATGTTGTGCAATAGTTTTACGCGCGAAAACGCGCACGCATGCGCGTGTGCGCGATTTTTTATAAAATGCTTAGAATGGCCTAAAACGTATGCAAAATGATTTTGAGACAATTTTGAGCATTTCAAAAATTTACGCGCGCATTAACGCGCGGACGTACGCGCACGCGCGCGTTATTTGACCTGCAATTGACCGGACGGATATTGACCTTGATCATGATAAATATGAATGAGAAATACCTTTTGGTTATGAAGATATGATCATGAGTTGATTTTCGTAAAATGTTTACAAAATGGCGCCTAGATGACGTCATCAGTCAAGGTCAAGGTTGAAAAAATTTCTGTGCTTTGTACATATGCCTATACATATGTGTGCCAAATTTGAAGGCATTTGATCCAGCCATTTTCAGGTTATCTTGCCAACAAAAAAGTGGTTAGAAATAAGAAAAATATTTAATAAATAAAGGCAATTCTAACGAAATTATAAGGTGGTCTGTACGATATACAGCCCACCTGATAATAAATAAATAAATAATAAATAATAAAGGCGATTTTAACAAAAATATAAGGTGGTCTGTATTAGATACAGCCCACCTGATAAAGGCAATTTTAACAAAATTATAAGGTGGTCTGTATTAGATACAGCCCACCTAATAATAAATAATAAATAATAACAATGATGATGATAACAATAATAACGATGACAATAATAATGACAATAATAACTAGAAATATCGCAATTTATATTGCCCCGCAATGTGAATGTATCCCCCGACAGTGGCAGCAATTGTGTGTCATCCTTATGTTCGAAGGAAGGACAAAGATCCCCTCTTCCCTCTCTGAAACAAAAGGATGATGTAGAGATCACCACTAGTTGCTCAGACTATTGTCAAGACTAGGAGCAGCATCACCAAAACAATATGTGTGTAGATTAGAGTATAATGCATCCCTGTAGAAAATTTGTAAGAAATCTGTCAAGAAATATGGCAGTTACGTGTACATGTAGAGCACACAAAAGACAGCCCCAAAAATATGACCTTTGACCCCATAATAGACGGAACACAGGTGGCAGCATCACCAAACACTACATATGTGTAGATTGTACTATAAGACACACCTCCATACAACATTTGAAAGAAATCTGTCAAGAAACGTGGCAGCTAGTAAGAGCGCATAAAAGACATATAACCTTTGACCATATAAAAGATGGAACAATTAGGGCAGAATCGCCCAAAAGTGTAGATGTGTAGATTATACCAAGATACACCTTGTTCAAAATTTGAACGAAATCCCTTGAGAAATGTGGCCTATAGAGCGCACACAAACCATCCACAGAAATATGGCCTTTTACCCTATAGAAGACGGAACACTGGGGGCAGCATCACCAAAAATTTTAGGTGTTTAGATTATATGCAGACACACCTCCATTCCTTTCGCATGCAGTGTTTGTTATTCAAATCTATAGGTCACTTAATCATCTAGCCTGATTCCTTAAAAAATTTGTAGGTGTAATCTTTTTCCGAAATCACTCCTGCGTAACCGTCCAGGCGCCGTTTTGTCTATTTCTGATCCATTTTAAGGCCTTTCTCCCTTCCTTCGTGTCTCCACTATCCTTGATAGTTTAAGAGATGTTCATTCATCTGTGATTAATTAGCTGCCCTTCAAAATGCCATCATGCAAAAGGAATGGGATTTTCGGCCTAAGATCAAGAAGAAGACAAAGAATAAGAATATGGAAGGAGAACGGAAACAAAGCATTGACGAGAAGTCCTCAATGCAAAGACGACAAAGAAGAAGAAGAATTCAGAAGCGAACGGAAACAAGGCATTGATGAGAAGTCGTCAGTGCAAAAAGACATTATTAAACCACAACCACTATGTGCTTCTAAATTGTAACATTAATATATTAATAATGAAAAGATACGCATTAAGCTTTGATTAAAAAATGTCAGAATTAAAGATATACTTATGCAGAGAATTTCATTTTTCTTATCTTTGTTCAAGTTCTACTAACCTTTTGTATCGTCATTCCCATGTCCTTTCTTGTGAATTGACCACATTTTCCCGCCAATCTTTACAACCTGGATGCTAATTTCACATGTTGTTTCTACACCGTCCGTTATTGCCTCCTTTTGATCAAATCTAAAGCAATTAATAAAATGACAATAATAATTAAAAGATATTATTGATAACAATGATAACAATATCAACAACCGCAATAGTAATAATAGTAATATGAATGATAATAATAATAATAACAATAATAAACATAATATTAATAATAATAATAATGATAATAATGATAATAATAATAATAATCATACTAATACTTTTACTACTACTACTACTACGGGTACTTCTACTACTACTAATAATAAAAATAAAAATAATAATAATAATAATAATAATAATAATAATAATAATAATATTAATGATGATACATGAATATACCAACTTATATTCCAAGGCACAAAAGTGAAATGGATACGTAAAATATTCAAAACGTTCAACAAGCTAAATTGGGTAAAAAATCATACAAATCAAGTACAATTAACAAAATCAGATAAATAAATGATGAATTACAAATGTTTCAAATTTGAAATCACTTTGTGAATTTCAAATTGGTGAATCAGTGAATTCAATTGTGAATAATTTGTAACAAAATTGGAAATAATAATAATAGTGTAAACTTATAGAGCGCATGCACTGTCCAGGGACGCTCATGGCACTATAGTTCAGCAACAGTTCTCTGTAAAGGTAAAGACAAGTTTTGGAAACGCCCCCCCCCCCCCTTTTAAAAAATGAAATGGAAGCTAGCTCTTATTACCAACCATGTGAAAGAATATGTTTTGACTAAGACGTGATCATACAAATTTTGGCGAGAAACCGCCTACTAATTGATATATTTGGTAAATTATAATACCTATTTGAACCTGATAGATATAACGCATGTGTCGCGCACGTGTGGGGGTAGTCCCATATACGTCTTTCTGTGTACAGTGCTTCTCATAGGAAAGTGAAAAGTATGCCGCAGACCTGCCGCAGATCTGCGGCAAAGAGTATGCCGAAGTATGCGGCAAAAAGAAATTTTGCTGCAGACTTGCCGCATACCAGTATGCCACAGGAACAGTCTGCGGCAGGATGAAATTTTGCTGCAGACTTGCCGCATACCAGTTTGCCACAGGAACAGTCTGCGGCAGATCTGCGGCAGGATGAAACTTTGCTCCAGACTTGCCGCATACTAGTATGCCACAGGAACAGTCTGCGGCAGATCTGCGGCAGGATGAAACTTTGCTCCAGACTTGCCGCATACTAGTATGCCACAGGAACAGTCTGCGGCAGATCTGTGGCAGGATGAAACTTTGCTCCAGACTTGCCGCATACTAGTATGCCACAGGAACGGTCTGCGGCAGGGCGAAACTCGATCTGCTCCAGACTTGCCGCATACCAGTACGCCACAGGAACAGTCTACCACAAAAAAGTGGGAAATTATACAGTCTGAAGCAAGGCTATAGGCGGCCATTTTGTAGGACATGCAGTACCATCCCTTGTAAAAAAGTACTGCAAGTACTGCGGTATTACTGCAGTAATACTGCAGTAGTACTGCAGTACCTGTAGTACATTATGTGGTACTTGTAGTACCTGTGGTATTACTGCAGTACTACTGCGGTACTACTGCAGTAATACCGCAGTAGTACTGCAGTATCTGTAGTTCATATGTGGTACTTGTAGTACCTGTGGTATTACTGCAGTACTACTGCGGTACTATTGCAGTAATACTGCAGTAGTACTGCAGTACCTGTAGTACATGTGTGGTATTTGTAGTACCTGTGGTATTACTGCAGTACTACTGCGGTACTACTGCAGTACTACTGCAGTACCTGTAGTACATATGTGGTACTTGTATAGTACCTGTGGTATATTACTGCAGTATTACTGCGGTACTACTGCATTATTACTCCAGTACTATTGCACAATTTGCGGTACCCATGGTATACTACTGCAGTACTACTACTGTACTGCCGTAGTACTCGCAGTACAATCTGCGGTACCCATGGTACTACTGCGGTACTACACTGCAGTAATACCGTAGTACAATCTGCGGTATATACCATGGTATACTCTTCTTAACCTATATGAATAGGTAGTTTGATAACTATAGATTCTACATATTTCTTGCTATTTTGTCCCTATTCTTTTCGACTTTTGAGATGTCGTCCTATTTTGTTTATTATGTTTCTGGATTTAGATTGTTCTCACTGCCCATTTTCTTCCTATTTTTTTTGTACGTTTCTGGACTTATATTTTTCTGACCCATTTTTTACTTATGTTTCTGGACTTCTGAACTAGTTTTTAATCTTTCATTATTTCCTGGCTATTTACCTTATATATTATCAATACTTCTTTATAGTTTATTAGATTTTTGCTAGTTGCCTTTAATTTCTTATACTTTGGGGGCTTTCTTCCACTAGCTGTATTTGATATAATTAAGAAATCATTTACCAACATTGTTTGTCAATATATCATAAAAAACTTGAGATTTATGAAAAAGTGCAAATTTACAAACAGTGAACGAAAAAAAATAAAAAATGAAAGGCATAAATATTATCAAAAAGAATGAAATACGCGCCTATAGTACCCCAAAACAACAGCATGTAACAACTACTTTTAAGTTTGTTTGTCATTTTGTTGGCTCCTTTCCATTTCCTTTATTGATGTACCATCATTCTTCTGTTATTTATTCCTTACTTCCGTCATTTTGTAGCTATATTCCTGGCATCTCTAATATTTAATTTTTTCTAGCTCTTACCATTTTATATTTGTGTAATTTCTTTCAATTTCTTTAATACTTCTTCATGATATTGATAGCTGTAGTTTTGCGGGGAGGGGTGGTCATAAATTACACTCTTTTAGAGACTCCTTCAAAACAATCTACCTAAACTGTTAAAAACCCAGGAAATTAGCCAGGAAATAATGTTTCGATGGTTGCCCACCATCAAATTATGTTTGTTTTTAAACATTCAGTAGTATTGAAAGAAATTCAACAAATTGATATTAATAGTATGTCTTTTTGTGTAAATACAAATGAGTTCAAAGATGATTCAAAGAAATACCCTCAGAACTCGACTTTCCCTTTGAAATATGGGAGCATAATTTGATTGAATGATCATTTAATTAATTAAGATTTTTCTGATTTTATCTTTGAATTAAATGATCTATCTGTCTATTTTAATCTGAATCAAGTAAAAAGGTATCTTATTAGCAAAAGAATTTGCTAACTACTCCATTGTTTTGATGACCTTGAACTGACCCGATAAGATTGAATTGTAACAATTTCCCCCAAAATAAATTTACAATTATTAGTGTGTTTGCTGCCATCTAGTGGTAGAGTGCGAACATGCACTTGATTTTCAAATTCAAACCGGATTGAGAGATTACCGGCAGATTCTACAGCAGCTTTTCAGTCATTTGCCGTTTCGCCAGATTTGTCTTCCTTTAAAACCCATAGTATAGGGGGTAAGGATTAGATTTACACCAGCAAAGAAGAATTTTAAGAGTATTCGAGAGCAAGAATTGAGGAGAGATCCAGCTCGAAACTGAATTTCACCAACCAGATCTACACTACAGTCCCACACAGCCACTCATGTGTGCAGAAAACGATCAACTTTGCTTTGCACCAGTTGGAGTGTTGGACTGCTATAGTATAGGATAGCTGCTTGAGCTACTTTAAAGATCATCATTTCCAGGAGGTGAGTAATAAGATTACACATAATACAGAATTGTGTTTGCTTTCTGCAAAAATTAGGAAATTTGATTAAGCAGAGTAAAGGAGGGGGTAGATTCTAATCGGTCCGTTGCTGGTTTTCAGCCGGTCCGTTGGATGCATGGTACATTAATGCATTATAACATATCACATATCCCACACATGCCAGAGTCACTGAAGAACTGCATTTGCAATGGAAAATATATCCTTTAATATCACATTTTAGCGATGTAATCGGCGGTCCCCCTAACTGAATCTGAAAATCAAGTATTTTACGCGTGTCTGTAAGGAATATGATGGGTAGATCTACCATAAAATCAAATGAGCTGTATTTCAAGTATTTTTCAGATTTGGAGCCCGATTTTGTGTGATTTGCAAGCTCAAAAGTATCTCATCGCATGTATTAAATCAATGCAGCCGCTAGCTGGATACCGCAAACGCACACACACTAATTCAGATTCCAATTTCCGATCACCGCAGAGGTAGTTTTCGGCACGGCGAGCTCCGGTGTGGGATACCTGCTCCAGCTGCTAGTGCTATAGATCAGCAGGGAAATGCACGGCGCGCTTGCTTGCTTACTATTGACTTTGTACATGCGGCCGAATACTGCCTCGCTGGGCCGATAACTACCTCCGAAACAGCGAAAATGGAAATGAATATTGTCATGGCAATTCATGATTTTTTTTCTGGGATTCTTTTTTGGTTAAATAATAATACTTAATAGTATTTGCTTCATGATTTGAACAAGAAATGATAATAAATAGGAAGCAAAGAGTAAAAAAATAGGATTTTGTCTTAAGTGGCCGAAAACCCCCTCCTTTACTCTAGTCTAGTCTAGATCTCATTCTTCATCTTACTTTTGATTTTTTGTAAATTTTGTTCATGTAAAAATCCAAACGGATCGTAATTGATGATGATAGTAGACCTAGATTTACTAGATTATATTCCCTACTGTACAATACTGCGTTTATGAAAACGATTCAAACAGCGGCTGAGCGGGTTGGGTCACATGTTTTTTGCAATTTAAATACTAAAAAAAAAATTAATGGCAAAGTTGATTCTTAGAAGTTAGAGAATCATACATTGTGTTGTGATTTTTTTTTCTCCATCACAATCGCGCATTCAAATGGTTGTGCAGACATGTACATGTACGTGTAAGACTGTAAGTGCATGCATCATTCATGTAGTGATCTGTCCAGTGATCATAGTAGGAAAGTAGCTAATAAGCCCGGTCCCCTCACGCCGGGGTTGGAGGGACCACAATGGTGTTCCCAAAATGTCTGGTGAAGGGGTACTTTTAACGCAACAAAGTCTGGCCTGTATTGACTTATATTACACACCAGAGATAGGGGGGTGCTTTAAAAAATCTGGCCCGTATTGAGACATTACACACAGGGGGGGGGGGGGGGGGGGGGAACATGCATACGCGTACCCTAAATAACACTGAGTGGGGGAGGGCAGGCTCATCAGTCATCATAATTCATACATGTATACATAGTCATTCGGGCATCTCATGTCATGAATTTGCAACTACAGTTGTAGTTGTAGTTTTTATATGAATTTCATTTGTAGAAGTGTATGCCACGTTTAACTCATAATTTTCGCTAGATTCAATTTGAGAGCATAATAGAATTTTTAATTTATTTTACAGGGTACATGCATCTTCGGCTGCGGGAAAGTCATCAACGTGGACTGTGTGGCACTGGCACCCTCGTCTTCCACTGAACATGCAGTCTTAATTTGAAAGACTAAACTGTCCAACACACATCGAGGAAATTATGCAAGACATGGGTGAGAGTGTGAGAATTCATCTGTATGGGATCCCTATAGTGGAAACTGGAAAGCTTTTCATTATGCCAGTTATGCCGACCAACAGACATTCAGCAAGAATCTGAGAAATTAATCTTCAATACACAGCTTTTTACCAAGAAAATCTCAACGACTTCAATCAGGTGATTTTAAGAGCGATTTTTGTTTCGGTTATTCAAGCAAAACTTTTAAATTTGCCGCACAGATGTGACGTATACGTCTCTGTCTGCGTTGTGAGGACCCTACGTCACAACAAATGTTGCGCAATGCATTGTGAGGAGAACCGGCTCGATGATTAACTTGTTTTTTGTTCACTAAAGCCTTACTGCACTACTTGTAGCTACTTGTACCCTCTATAGGCCTATAGAAAACTTCCCTAATCGGTGCTTGTTGGTCCCCCATGATCCTCTATTTCTTATGTTATTTGAGAGCTGAGTTGATGAGATAGCCACCTGTCAGTTACCTCGCTGTGTGGTCTAATCCCTTCTGGCAAAACTAGTACAGATGGCCTTTAAACAAAATTATTAAAAATAAGTCTGAGCACCATTTTCCAAAACCAAGATATTTTTGGCCTTTATAGACTTTTGTCTATCTAATCGACTCAACTTTTCAGTGGAGTGGACTTGTACTTTAACACTTATTAAATTGTAAAGGATGTGAACTTCTTTATGTGTATATTGAAAAATGTATACCTTTGCCTTCACATGTATTCATTTATACTGGTACATGTACATAATTTTAAAGAATTCTTTTTTAGACTACCGGTATTTATTTTTGTCATGACATTTCATTGAAACTTGCCAGATAGCCTTGCTACTGGTATGATGTAACCCTTTATAGTCATCTTTAATCTGTTCAATAATGGTTCACGTTTATCTGCCAGTTTTACCAGTATTTTATCAGCAAAAATAGATATGTTTGTTTAGTCCCATATTAACATCTTTCTGTGTACAGTGCTTTTAACTTGTGACTTGTAAAGTCTTGGTCAAATTTCTTATCATTTTGATGATTCCAGAATCCAGAACCTAGCTTGCAGTACACACCAATAAATATGCTAAGATGATCAACCTTTCCTGATCCTGTTTATTTCACAATGCAATACTTTATCTTTAAGCTGTTCAATATTGGTTCACATATACAATGTATCTGCCAGTTTCACGAGTTTTAAATGACATTGTTTATTGCACTCTTCAAACAAAAGCTGAGGGAAGAAGATTGTTTTCATGTTACTATTTTTTCTTCTTCTATTAAATGTGAAAATATCGAGTTATTTACTCATCCGTTCACTTGCTGATGCCAAAAATTTTGCTAAAATGTATTCACTTAGTGTAATCTTTCATTGTGTGCTGAAACTAACTTGTGTTCAAGAAAATATGTATTTGCTATAATTACTTTGTAATTAAGAGTAGGCCTACCGGTAATAAGATTCCACTTGCCTGGTTAAAATGTCATCTTTTGTAAGTTTCCTCTTTACCATCGGATGACTTAGTTATATATGTTACATTCTTTTATATGTACATGTAACCTAGCTAAAATAGTCTAATTTTGTTCACAATGTGAGATTCAGGATTTTGGTATTTCCTAATGAGGGTATCTTAAACCCTCTGCGTAATTTTAAGCTTTGGAAATCATGTGTACATGTATGTAAATATGATATTTTTTTTAATCAAATGAAAATGATCATTAAATTTTACAGCATTTCAATAGAAGCTGTTCTTTGTAGTGGCCCATTTTCTCCCTGACTTTGACTTTAAATCTGCTTCAGCAATGTTCTAAATCTTGGGTGCTCGTTTTTAGAGGGTTTACTTATTTGAAAAATTATGCACCATTTTAAGGTATTGACTTCTACTTTAATGTCATGTGAAAATCAGCACAATCCTTTTTTTGACCTATTGGTCGTTTTGTGGTGTAAGGTCCATTGTCCAGTATCGTTTTGTAACAAATGATTATAACATAGTTAATGTTTATTAAAGGTTGCAATTTTTTTTTTTTTTTTTTTGTGACTTGGAGTCTTGGACATTTTTTTTTTTTTGGTTCATAATAATCAAAGTACATGTAGTTTCATATGTTATACTTATATTTACTTCCCCTATTAAAGACTGTGAATACAACAATTGGTCCTTGTGTATGAAGCTGGAACACATTTCTTGCAAGATGTTATTGCAGTTTCGGAAAAGTATATTTGATATGTAAACATTCATAACAAACAATTATTAGGGATGCCAATTTTCAGGCCCTAGCGAGTTACTTTCAGAACATAGTTTACATTTTTTTTTTGGTACAAATTAGCTCATTCTACAGGGGTTGTAGCCTTGTAGGTGATTTGCAGGCCCTCTGATCAATTCTAACTGGCATCCCTGAATTATAAAATCTTCAAGGAAAAAGTTGTTTTCCTATTATAATTAATGTTTTGGTTGGTGATGTACAGTGTCAGTTATACAGTTATTTTTCATGTAAAGTTATGATATCTGCTTTTGCCAAAGAGTTTGTGTAATTCATAGAGCAATCTGTCATTGTGTGTGCAGCTAAAACTAGTTAGTCATAGTAGTTTGAAAGTACAATGCTAAAGTAGAGGAAATAGTTAAATACCTAAACAAATGTACATATTTACCTTAAAAATAAACTTTGTTATGATAAGAAATTCTTTTTTGAAATTTTCTTATTCTTGTTAAAAGGTTCATTAATTTGTGATAGTTCTTGTATCGTGTGAGAAGGATGTGCACAGATTAATCAAAGCCAGCTCTGCAGTTGAAAACCCAATTAATTAACCGGAGATAACTGAATTTTATTCCTGATCATTATATTGCGCACAGTTGACATGAAATATGCTGATCAATTGTATTCTTTCTGAACTGGCTTTGTTTTTTCTCCCTGCTCTAAAGTGTGAAAACGGTACCTAGAACAACTTCCATACAATTTGTATTAATGTACGTTCAGATTGTTATGATTGACATCCACCTTGCATGTATCTTTACTGCATTTTTATATCTGGGATGTACTGCTGTAGTACCACAGTACAAGTGATTCAGTAGTACCGCAGTGGTACTGTAGTATAATTACTGCGGAAGTACTGCATCAGGTACCGTGGTAGTACTGCAGTAGAACCGCAGTACAAGTACCACGGTAGTACCGCAGTAGTACCGCAGTACAAGTACTGCGGAAGTCTTGCGGTAGTACCGCAGTAGTACTGCAGTACAAGTACCGCGGAAGTACTGCAGTACAGGTACCGCGGTAGTACCGCAGTACAAGTACCGCGGAAGTACTGCAGTACAAGTACCGCGGTAATACCGCAGTAGTACTGCAGTACAAGTACCGCGAAAGTACTGCGGGACAAGTACCGCGGAAGTACTGCAGTACAACCGCGGTAGTACCGCGGTAATACCGCAGTAGTACTGCGGTACAAGTACCGCAAAAGTACTGCGGGACAAGTACCGCGGAAGTACTGCAGGACAAGTACCGCGAAAATACTGCGGTCCGCAGTAATACCGCAGTAGTACCGCAGTAATACTGCAGTACTTGTTCCGCAGTACTACCGCAGTAAATATACTGCGAAAAGCGACCAATTTACCGGAGTAAATGTACTGCGAGTACCGCAGTACAAACCGCAGTACAAGTACTGCGGTATTACCGCGGTAATACCGCAGTAATACCGCAGTACTTTTTTACAAGGGATATGAGGTTGCAGGCTGAGCCAATGAACATGTAAATTCCTGTGTTAATTAGCACTGTTAATTGTCTTTTTAGCTTCTGTCAAACCAAACAATTTGCTTCAAGTTCAACTGGTACCATAAGAGGAATTTATTACATAAGAGGAAACTGAGGAATTAACGGACTGTTTCAAACTTTTTTGTTGTGCCATATGTGATCTTATCTTCAGCCCCACTAACTCACTTTTTTGTTGTAACTACCCAAGACGAAAATCCAAATGAAACCAATTGAACACCAATTGAATTTTCAATTGGTTTCAATTGGTCTCAATAGGTTTTAACAGGTTTCAATGGGACTTTAATAGGATTTCAGATGGTTTCAATTTGTCCAGATTGTCCCTATTGGACCAATTGGGCCAATTGGCCCCATTGGCCTATGCCCCATTAGACTTTAATGGGACCCCAATTGGCCTGAAGTTGGACTTCAATTGGTCCAATTGAAACCAATTGAAAACCTTTTAAAGTCTAATGGGGCAGATTGGTTCAATTGAAATCCCATTAAAGTCTAATAGGGCCAATTGAAAGCAATCATCTCATGCATATTCATTATTACTTTACACGTGTGACAGCAAAATACATTTATCATGATTTGTTGAGCAAATTAATGCACATCATTTTTGTGATTTCTATTTTCCTTTTGCCATTATTAACCAATAGATTATTGCAATGACGACCTTCGTCATTGCCTTGTTTTCGTTCACATTCTTCTTATTAATATTCTTGGTTCTTCTTCTTGTCGTCCGGAATCCCATTCGTTTTGCACGCAGTGCTTGTTATTCCTAGTTAGGTGCTTTCCTCATGTCTTTTTCCTTTCAAATTTCGTAGGGATCATCTCTAGCATCTCATCCAGGTCACTACATTCTTCGATTTACGATATCACTCATGCATAACCGTGGCGCCATTTTGTCCGTTTCTGGTCCATTTTAAGGCCTTTCTATCTTCCTTCCTATCTCCACTATCCTAGATCCTATAAACTTCTAACAAATTCCCATAGATAGTCTAAGAGATGTTCTTTTATCTGCGACGCATAACCTGACCTTCAAAATGCCATCTTCGTACTCAAAATTCAAATCTGAAACCGACTACGTCAAAAATCTCTCAAATTCTTGAAAAATTGACCCCTAAATAATCTAAAATTGCCATAACTTTGTCATATAACTTCCGTTTTGTATTAAAATCTCACGGTATCTTTTTCTCATAATTGCACATTGCCATGCCAAATTTCACGCTCCAATGGAGATGCAAAACATAAAGAGCGCCCTCTAAAGTTCTGGGAATTGGCTTTCTTTCTGTGGCCGTATCTCCATTATGGCTTGGCAAACCCGTACCCTTTTTTGGATTTAGATACTTGAAGATATGCCCTTTCCAGCCATATACAAAATTATATACCCTAACACTGACCGACTTTCAGAAAAATGCCCTCCAAATTCGCCATTTCCAAGAAAATTCCAAAATAACTTCAACTGCTCTAAAATGGCGATCGTTATACCTGCATCAATAAAACTGGGCAGACATATGTATCCATATACATGACAACTGTTTACCAAGTTTGGTAAAATTCAAACATGTCAGCGCAAAGTTATCGCCAAAAATGATGAATTTACTATGCATTACGTAATAGCGCGTTTAATGCGTGCAATACATTGCGCGCAGATGACAATGGTGTCAAACTGACCGCAATGAAGTGCCCTTTCAAATGATACCAAGTATAGTATATGTTCACACAGAAAATTGTGAGTAAATCGCATTTGAACAAAGGTCACTACACGAATTCCGCCGAGTTTCCGCCCGAATCTAACACGTATCGGCTATGACGTCATTTTTCAGACTGCTTTTCGCCCCTCAAACGTCCTTTTTTTTCCTTGAAAATTTGCAGTAACATGCCGAGTTCCAATACGCAGGGCACCTCATGGCCGGATTTTTGAAATTAGTCAAGGGGGCCATTTAAGACGCCATTTTGTCCTATATTTCCATTTTACATCACGTGTTTCGATAGGATTATCATAGAAAAAAAGAGAGTAGTTTACAGTAACAACCATGAAATTATCTTTTTAATGATACCAAATACGGCCCATAAAGAGACATAAGGAGAAAGAGAAAAAACAATTTAACTCCGGTCATAATACAGATCCTGTACGTTTTCCGCCCATGCATTACACGCATTGTCTATGGGGCATATCGGGTTCACGCTTTTGGCCCCCAGAACGATCTTGATTGCAATGACGAACATGCACCAAATCCCATTGGTTTTTGCACGCAGTGCTTGCGAGCCCTTTCTAGGTTCTTTCCCCTATCCCAATTTCTTTCAAACTTCGTAGGCATAGTCACTACCATCCCATCAAGGTCACTGTTGAGGCCTTTCGTTCGCCCTACCTATCTCCAATATCACAGAAGCTACAGACTTCGTACAAATTGCTCTGGATAGTCCGAGAGAAGCTCTTTCGTTTGACACGTAGAAACATGGCGTCATTGCATGCACATCGTTGTGACACGATTGCATTTCTAGTTTTGTCTGATCATGTTACAATTACATTCACGTTTTAGCAATAGATATATTAATATGATTACTAACCAAGAAACAATATACATATTTAGTATATATATGTGTACGAGCTTGTGTCACTTTAAATATTACTCTTGAATACACTTCAAATGATCTATGTGATGGAGTTAATACAATTGAGAATAGAATATACCTAATTGGTAACATCGATATATATTGGTATTACCTAATTGGTAATATCGATATTGCCAATATCGATTATGAAGTATCAATCAGTTTATCACTGGTTCTTCTACATGCATACTTTATTGCCACGTACTGGATATGAAAGAGTATGCGGCAGGTCTGCAGCAGGTCTATATGAGATATGAATATTCATGATGAAGAGTCTGCGGCAGGTCTGCAGCAGACTCTTCATCATACTGAAAGAGTATGCGGCAGGTCTGCGGCAGGTCTGCAGCAAATCTGCGACAGACCTGCCGCAGACTCTTCATCATACTGAAAGAGTATGCGGCAAGTCTGCAGCAAGTCTGCGGCAGGTCTGCAGCAGACTCTTCATCATACTGAAAGAGTATGCGGCAGGTCTGCAGCAAGTCTGCGGCAGACCTGCCGCAGACTCTTCATCATACTGAAAGAGTATGCGGCAAGTCTGCAGCAAGTCTGCGGCAGACCTGCCGCAGACTGCGGCAAAACTAATTTGCATGTGAAAAAGATGACTGTCTGCGGCAGATCTGCCGCAGATCTGCCGCAGGAGTATGCGGCAGGCACATTTCTTTCCTATGGGTTGTAGTAGGTATCACAGTGAAATTTTAAAAGTTTCTAAATTTCACTTCCCCTGCCCATTTCCTTTTGAGCACATGAAAAGAAGAATTTTGATACCTCATTTGTCAAATTTGAATAAGTACTTTTGAAAATACGGCCACTTACATAAGAGACGAAATGGTCAAATTTTGCGTAATTAGGCTATTTATAACTGACAATTAGCCATTTTCAAGGTGATATCATTTTGTAATTAATTAATTAATTAATGAATCACCTTTCTTTTCAAGAAATCTGTTCTCTGTATGGATTTCTACATGCCTATTTTTTTTCAGGTTCTTTTGACAAATTTATTTTTTGTGGAATTTTTCAATTATATGAAGCCCATATTGATGCGTATGTGACAAATGGCTATTTTTGCGTCGCCGGAACAAGTTTTCATGGGTTTTGAAACATGGCTAGATTTAAGAGTGTCTATCAAGAGGGGCTGAATTTCAGCATATCTGGGGTATATATATATAGATTAATTATTTCTGTAAGTTTGGACCATCAAATCGATTTAAATAAATTTTAAATGGCATTTGAAAATGGCTCTAAACTCTTCAAGAAGTCCAGGTAGACAAAGGAACATCCCTTCACTGCTATTGTGTAAAAATGTGTAGAACAGGTGTCACATGCATATTCACCTGTTCTACACATTTTTACATAATAGCAGTGAAGGGATGTTCCTTTGTCTACCTGAGGAACTGTATATTTTGTCTGCTTTCTTTGTCCGTCATGTTCATAGTGTCAGGGTACAGCTGTATTCATCGGATTTGCGCTCAAGCACCATCTCGCGGTCATTCTTAATATTTACATGATCGTATTCTCCAGTAAATTCTCTTTCTTCTCGTATCAAAATTGAATTAAAAGTATGTTTATCTGATATAGAAAAATTGTTTCAAACTTTTCACTCTGATTTTTCACGATCTTTTTAAAACATACCCCCATCATTTTTTATATGAAAATCAAGCTTAAGATGTGCTCTTTCCAACCAGTGGATTTTTAAAACTCAAAGACAAATGGTGTTCAAGCGCATTGAGCTAAAACTAGCGATACGAATCGGCGATCAAATAAAATGGGTACAAACGTGGTAAACATGACATGAAAGACAGAATCCTGAGCTTTCGAGAGACATATAATTTTATAATATTTATTTTTTCCACGATATGAAAATCTTCCTTGATAAAGAGAGAATTTACATGGTTGCATGAGCTCTGCGTGTCCCCACTCAACGCAGCTCTTCTGTGATACCTACTTGAAGCTTTATCAAGACTGGGCCAAATTTCTTATCATTTTGATGATTCCAGAACCTTGAAGTATACACACCAATACTTATGCTAGATGATCAACCTTTTCTGATCGATTCCACTACGTTTCTTTCACGATGCAATCGCATGACCATATAACTGGTCTTTATCTTTGATACAAGTAAAGTAAATGTTTATTTGAAAATAGAGTTATACCATCAGAAACTCAAAAACAATTTTGCAACATTTGTATCACCCATTTCAATCCTCAGCTCTACACGATGGGGCCCAGTGCCCTCCAGCTGCTCCATTCACTGACAATTCAAGGGACTATATATCCCCAGTCGTAAAAAATATAGGGTAAAAAATAGGGGAAAAATAGGGATAAAATAGTCCCGAAAATATATTTCTTTTATATTTTTTCCCTATTTTTTTAAAAGGAAAAAATAGTTTTGGAAATAGGAAAAAAATAGGGTTGAAACAATTTTTTCTATTTTTTTCCTATTTTTCAGATAGTACAGTCAAAATATGAAGAAAAAGGGGTCAACCTAGAACTAATTGCAACAGAAACGATTCCACTTGCATATTATCTGGAAAAACCATAAAAATAACATACTAAAAGTTGACAAAAATTGTAGTGGTGGATCAGTGCCTAATTTGCATAAATTCAAAATGGCCGCCATGTCAGACTTTGGTAGACACACAAAACCTATTTTAGCCTATATCTCTAGATCTGATACACATAGAAAGCTAAATGTAGTGTCTTTACCAATGTTTTGGGGGTCAAGGAACATGATTATAGCATTATAAGCAGCTTACAACTACTCCTTCACTCTTAATTTGCATACATTTGCATATAATTAACCCTTTTAAAAGTCAAAATGGCTGCCATGTTGCATGTTTAAAACTATTTCTCATCTGATACTTATAGAAAGTTGATTTTTAGTGCCCTTTTCCATGTTTAGGGGGTCAAGGAACATAATTATAGCATTATCAGCAGCTTAGAACTACTCCTTGACTCCTAATTTGCATACATTTGCATATAGTTAACCCCTTTTAAATTCTAAATGGCTGCCATTTTTTCATTTTTAAAACTATATCTCTAGATCTGAGACACATAGAAAGCTAAACGAAGTGTCTTTACTGATGTTTTGGGGGTCAAGGAACAATATAATAGCATTAGAAGCAGCTTACAACTACTCATTGACTCCTAATTTGCATAAATTTGCATTATAATTAACCCTTTTTAAAGTCAAAATGGCTGCCATGTTGCATGTTTAAAACTTTTTCTCATCTCATACTTATAGAAAGTTGATTTTAGTGCCCTTTTCCATATTTAGGGGGTCAAGGAACATAATTATAGCATTATCAGCAGCTTAGAACTACTCCTTGACTCCTTATTTGCATAAATTTGCATATAATCAACCCCTTTTAAATTCTAAATGGCTGCCATTTGTTCATGTTTAAAACTATATCTCCAGATCTGAGACACATAGAAAGCTAAATGTAGTGTCTTTACCGATGTTTTGGGGGTCAAGGAACAAGATAATAGCATTATAAGCAGCTTACAACTACTCCTTGACTCCTAATTTGCATAAATTTGCATATAATTAACCCTTTTTAAAGTCAAAATGGCTGCCATGTTGCATGTTTAAAACTTTTTCTCATCTCATACTTATAGAAAGTTGATTTTAGTGCCCTTTTCCATATTTAGGGGGTCAAGGAACATAATTATAGCATTATCAGCAGCTTAGAACTACTCCTTGACTCCTTATTTGCATAAATTTGCATATAATCAACCCCTTTTAAATTCTAAATGGCTGCCATTTGTTCATGTTTAAAACTATATCTCTAGATCTGAGACACATAGAAAGCTTAACGAAGTGTGTTTACCGATGTTTTGGGGGTTAAGGAACAAGATAATAGCATTATTAGCAGGTTACAACTACTCCTTGACTTCTAATTAGGGTGGACTTCTCCTTAAGGTTTTGTGTTTTAACCATTTTCTTTGGTTAACAAACTTGACTGTACCATTTACATCAATTCAATTTGTTTATTCGTCAATGTAAAAATATAAAAATAAGCTTCAGTCATATGAGAATCACTGTGTCAATTCAAGTTGCAAATTCCATATTTCACAGCTTACTAATAGGGTGTATTGCACAAATGAATACATGAATTTTTGAATATCATTACTAATTAAAAAAATGCAGTTATACTGATTTCATAGTTACAATATTACAATAGGCTTACTTAGAATTATTGGATAAATTAAAATTCTATAGTGTAATTGCGAATATAAAAAAAAAAAAATAGAATTAAAGCTATATATCTTATTTCGCCTAAATGATGAGATTTCAGAATAAACTTTGGAATACCGTTGTTAAGTACAAACTGCAGCTACACTGAATAGACTATTACAACTTGAATAATATTAAATTAATTATATCAATAATACTAACAATAACTGTATTTATAGATTAATTAACAATTATTACATTATTGCATTGAACACAGAAAAAATTGCATTTATTAAGATATTTAAATAACATAAAACATTGAAAATTTAACATTTAGGCAAGAGAATGGCAACGAAGCACCAGAACTCTGAATAATCTGACTCATAGCTAAAAATGCCTATTATTGGGAACATTTACTTGGTGTCTTACCCAAGTCCTTATGGTAATATAACTTGATGATAGAATTATTAGCAAATTAAACTATCACCGAGTCTACATTATATTTACAAATGGTTTGCATATAATTTATAGTTACATATTTACATATATTTGCATAATTGCATAAAATTTAATATTATAAGGTTCATTAAATTTAAATAGGCTTCAACAAAGCGTAATTAATTCTTTATTTTTTTGTTCTGAGAATGATTTTTTTTTTTTTAATGGAACTGACCAGATTCCCTGTTTCCATGGTTAAGGAACCGTTAGTATTGGGACCTCCATAGCCAGTCGCCATAAACTAGGATAAGATCACATAAATTACTATAAGATTAAACATAATTTCTGAGAAAAAATAGTTATCATTCTACTTTTCCTGCTGTTTTACCGGGGATTCTTTTTCAAATATCATCAACATTCCAAAACTTTGTTTTAAACTTAAGCAAAATGGCAAGGCTCACCTAGTGTTCAGAAAATTAGAGTGGTTCTTAACAGTTTGTTAGGAATGCTTTCTGATTACAATAAGGACCTATGCATTTATACCAAATACATCTTGATGACACTAATTTGCAAAGTAGAAAGAAAATCATGAAAACAAATGAGCATCCATATTAGAATATGATGCATTTATCAATCATTGGATGGAAGGTGCAAATGTTTATGGTTGATTATCTGGCAACCTGTGGATAAAAATAAGAATTAGAAGTTGTGCTTCTTAATGTCTCAACCATTTTGCAAAAGTATCTAACATTTACATTTATATTTCTTCCAAGAAAAGTGCTGCTTCAAGGCCTTGAAGATTGCGAGTTGTGTGTATGTGAGGAGCCTGTGTGAGCCTGCTGGCCAGGATCCTTGTGCATATACAGTATACCGGTATACAGGGTACAAGTAAAAACTTTTAATCCCGTGGGGGGCAGTTAGGGGTGCTTCTTTCCCAGTGAGGACTTAAATGCCTCAAGGGAGAGTAAGCAGGCTGGATCTACTGGAAGGTTGTTCCAGTCCTTGGTATTTCTGGGGAAGAAGGAGCTGATGTATGCTTGTCTAGTACACAGTGTCGCTCTGAAGCGGGATCCGTGACCTTTTGTTACAGATGTTGCTGCCTTAAGGTATTGTTGCCATTCAACGTCAACAAGACCAAAGCAGATGCGATACAGCATTGCAAGACGGCTTTGCAGACGTCCACTAACTAGCGAGGGCCATTTTAGTTTGTTCGTCATAGATGTAACACTGCTGATACGATCGTAGTCGCCACAGACGTACCGCGCACTCCTGCGTTGAACAATTTCGACCTTGTTGATATTTCTTTGGGTGTGTGGATCCCATGCTGTTGCAGCATACTCCACTATGGGCCTAGTGTATGTGACATACGTAGCCTCCTTGATCTTTTGGTTGCAGTGTCGAAAGTTACGGCGCAGGAAGGCACAGACAGAGTTTGCCTTCTTGACTGTGGCATCTACATGGGCATTGAAGTTCAGCTTCTGATCAATGTGGACCCCGAGGTACTTGGCTGAGTTGACCTGCTCCAGCTGATGACCATGGATGGTTTATTGGCCTAGGAGTGGCTTCTTCGTGTTGGTCACTCGCAAGACCTGGCACTTGGAGGGATGGAATTCTATCTTCCACGTCTTCTCCCAGTCCTGGAGCCTGTCTAGATGTTCTTGCAGTTTGTCACAGTCCTGGGTCGGTCTGATTGGTTTGTAGAGCAGTCGTCAGCATAAAGGCGTGTGGTTGAATGCCTAATGCAATCTTGTAGGTCGTTGATGTAGATCAAAAATAACAATGGACCTAGGACGCTACCCTGGGGTACGCCAGATGTGACCTTGGCTTCAGAGCTGAGTTGGCCCTCCAGTATGACTTGTTGGGTACGGCCAGTCAGGAAGTTCTCGATCCACTGAAGAGTAAGGCCGTGTATACCACAATGTTTGGCTTTGAGAAGGAGTCATTTGTGAGAGACCTTGTCAAAGGCTTTAGCAAAGTCTAGTAGGATTACATCATACTGACCCTTGTCTTCCAGTCCTCTAGCAAGGTCATGGATGGTGAGGATCAGTGGTGTCTCACAAGAACGGCGCTTCCGAAAGCCATGCTGATTGTCAGATAGAATGTCATGATGGATGAGGTGGTGGATAACTGCACAGTGAACAGCATGCTCACACAGCTTGCATAAGATCGCAGTTAGTGAAATCGGCCTGTAGTTAACCAGGGATGACTTGCAGCCCTTCTTGTAGATGGGAACTACAAGTGCCTTCTTCCACATCGATGGAACGCATCCTTGATGAAGGGAGGCTTGGAAAAGCAGGGTGATCGCAGGGGAAATCTGATCGGCGGTTTCCTTCAACATTCTGGCAGAGATTCCGTCTGGCCCTGTTGCTGTTACTCGACAAAATCAACAAAAAAATTTGCAACCACTGGATTATTTATTTGGAATGGACCAGTCATCTGCCAGAGCACAACAATTGTGTTGGATTCAAAGAATAAAAGAAGCCGATAAACAAGGATGGTTTCAAATTCTTCAATTTTATCTTTAAAAGACAGTGATTGTTCCTGTTTAACTGTAACTACTACTAGGTCGAGCGTACTCGCACTGATTTGACAAGCTTTTTCCATTCAGTTCTATTCTCCATGATCTTTGGAGCTCCTGTCTTGGTAGACAGTTGTCTTTTGCTAACTGGTCAATGTAAGTCATTGCTGGGCGCCCTCTGGTGCGTTTGCCCCTTGAGGGCTCCCAGAAGAGCATTTGTGAAATGATTTCACTCTTGCTCCTCCAGCAGTGCCCACTGAAACAAAGGCGACGGTCTCTCAGTCTGGCTGAGATCGGTGTCCCTATACAGTTCAATATTGGTCATATATGGTCACTCCAGTTGACATTTAGTGCTGCTCTCAAGAGTCTTGTATATCAACCATCCAGTTGTTTTGCCAGGCTACTCGTCAATGTCCAGGCTTCTGATCCATAGAGCAGTTCAGTTTCCACTGAAGCCCTAAAGAAACAGACTTTTAGTTTTCTACCGAGGTTTGATTTCCAAATGACTGTCAACTTGTTCAAAGCCGTCCAGGCTTTTGCTTTTCGGATAATCAGGTCTTGTTTTGACTGATCAACCCACGAGCCAAGGTACTGAAAGTCTTGGACCTGCTTCAGCTTTGTCCTGTCAGCAGTACAGATATCGCCTTCACGAAGGTTGTTCATCATGAATTCTGTCTTAGTACTGTTTATTTGTAGACCGACTTGGCTTGCTGCAGACTCCACTTGTTCTAGGAGCTTCTGTGCCTTTTCAAGATTGTCTGAGATTAGTGCAATATCATCAGCAAAGTCGGTATCTGTGATCATTTAAGCAGGATATCTGCTACTTTTCCTTTCCTGTAGGGTGAAGCCTAGATCCTCGAACCCTTCAGTAGCCATTCTTAGAGCATAATCCAATGCTATGATGAATAGGTATGGTGCTAAGGTATCTCCTTGAAGCACTCCTGCTAAGATGGTAAATGAGTCAGTCTCTCCATCTGGTGAACGTACTTGAGCTGTGGTATCTTTGTACATCGCTCCTACTGCTGTAACTATTGTGTGTGGTATTCCATAGGCTCTTAAGATGTCATGTCATGTCATGTTCAGCAAGTACTGCCCATTTCTGTTAGTCCTATTGCCAAAAGTAAAACCCTTGCTGTCTATTGAGCTAACCTGGGCATTCATGTCCCCACAGATAATCTTAATGTTGTGCTCAGGGATCTTTTTAATGACATCAGACAGAAAGCTATAGAAATTTACAGCTTCATTGTCTGGGGAGCAGTTGGTTGGACTGTAGCAGGTGATAACAGTGGGAGGTGGATTTCCACTGAACTTGGCTAGAAGTATACGAGGACTCTCCTTTTTAAGGTATTCCAGTGACTTATAAGCAAAAGGACTCATCAAAATACCGACCCCTCCAACTGTGCTATTCACTGTATTCTTGGTGCCTGAAGACATAGCTAGTACCCAACCTTTGCCCATGTCCTTCATCTGAATATGCACATTTTCATGGTAGATATGATGTTCCTGTTTACACAGAATGTCTACTCTCTTTTCTTCAGCTAGTGCTGTTAGTTCTCCCATCTTAATTCTCCTTTGACTTGAGGGACCGGACATTAAAACTCGATATTAGAGTTGCTGCTTTGAAATCTATGATTTTAATTCTAGATTTGGATTTGAAACCAGTATTCAATTTTCCGACCTCAGCCTGGTTTGTCACTGGGGGATGCGGTACTTGTTCACCCGGGCGACAACCGGGCCGGTATCCGTTTTTGTTGGTTTGTCTCATCATGTCAGTGTTTCTTAGCTTGCTAATATGAATAAATTCAAAGTATAGCTACAATGGAGGCTCGCAACACCTTCCAATGCCATCTATGCAAGGCAGGGGAGGTGGATTTTCCCTGAGCTAATTAAAAAGGGGTTACCTATATAAAGAGCCGCATACCGGATAACTATAGCTGATAATGCTATACTCATCGTTGTTGACCCCCTTAACATTGGTAAAGACACTTCGTTTAGCTTTATATATAGTTTTAAACATGAAAAAATGGTAGCCATTTAGAATTTAAAAGGGGTTAATTATATGCATATTTATGCAAATTAGGAGTCAAGGAGTAGTTCTAAGCTGCTGATAATGCTATAATCATGTTCCTTGACCCCTTAAACATGGATAAGGGCACTAAAATCAACTTTCTATAAGTATCAGATGAGAAATAGTTTTAAACATGCAACATGGCAGCCATTTTGACTTTTAAAAGGGTTAATTATATGCAAATTTATGCAAACTAAGAGTAAAGGAGTAGTTGTAAGCTGTTTATAATGCTTTATTCATGTTCCTTGACCCCCTAAACTTGGATAAGGGCACTAAAATCAACTTTCTATAACTATTATATGAGAAATAGTTATAAACATGCAACATGGCAGCTATTTTGACTTTTAAAAGGGTTAATTATTTGCAAATTTATGCAAATTATAAGTCAAGGAGTAGTTGTAAGCTGCTAATAATGCTATTATCATGTTCCTTGACCCCCTAAACATGGAGAAGGGCACTATAATCAACTTTCTATAAATATTAGATGAGAAATTGTTATAAACATGCAACATGGCAGCCATTTTGACTTTAAAAAGGGTTAATTATATGCAAATTTATGCAAATTAAGAGTGAAGGAGTAGTTGTAAGCTGCTTATAATGCTATTATCATGTTTCTTAACCCCCCAAACATTGGTAAAGACACTACATTTAGCTTTCTATGTGTATCAGATCTAGAGATATAGGCTAAAATAGGTTTTGTGTGTCTACCAGGGTCTGACATGGCGGCCATTTTGAATTTATGCAAATTAGGCACTGATCCACCACTTCAATTTTTGTCAACTTTGAGTATGTTGTTTTTATGGCTATTCCAGATTATATGCAAGTGGAATCATTTCTGTTGCAATTAGTTCTAGGTTTTTTCATATTTTGACTGTACTAAGACCTGAAAATAGGAAAAAAATAGGAAAAAAATAGTGTAGAAAATAATAAAGAAAATAGTGAAAAAATAGTGATAACTAGGTGCTAGTGAACAGTGAATATTAGTGGGAAAATAGTAATAAAATAATGGGAAAATAGTAATAAAATAGTGAGGAAATAGGAAAAAAATAGTAAGGAAATAGGAACAAAATAGCTAAAAAAATAGTGGGAAAATAGGTCAAAAATAGTAAGAAAATAGGAAAAAAATAGTAAGAAAATAGGGAAAAATAGTAAGAAAATAGTGAGGAAATAGGAAAAAAATAGTGAGGAAATAAGAAAAAAATAGTAAGGAAATAGGAAAAAAATAGCTAAAAAAATAGTGGGAAAATAGGGAAAAAATAGTATGAAAATAGGAAAAAAAAAGTAAGAAAATAGGGAAAAATAGTGAGGAAATCAGAAAAAAATAGTCAGGAAATAGGGGGGATCACTCATCCTTTACTTTCATGGATTTCTCAAGCACTACCATCTCACACATCCAGTCAACGACTCTGTATATTCAACTAAATCATACAGTGCAAACTTGATTTAAAGAGATCAGTTATACCTAAAATGACAAGGTAATTTACCAGCTTTTGGGGGTTAATATTTCTTGGTTGCACATGACCTCATTGTCAAAAGTTTCCACTGTAGAATAGTCACCCTACTCCTACAGCTCTTTTCTCTGCATCGATGCACCTACTCAGTTTGCCAAATTCACTTCATCCTTTCAGTCTAATCCATTCAGTAGAACATTTAAAATAGTCAATGGGTATATATGGAAAATGTTATACAGTCCACTCCTATTATAACGAACATGGATACACCAAGATTTTATTATGAGGCAATTCTCATCAGTCCCAATTTTAAACAAACCAATGTGTTCAGTAACTTGAGTATAACATGATTTCATTTTAACAAGGAAATTGGCTTGGTCCCGAGCACCTCGTTATAATGGCAGTGGACTGTAACAAACAAAAAGAATAAAAGGGAATGTGTCCAATAAAATACATGTACTTTATTTTCCAGAGGTGAATTTCAGGACTATTACTGAGCCGATGCGGATATGCCAGACGATCACAAGCTCTCTTCCTCACTAGTAACCAAATAAAGCAGTATTCTGGACATGAGAGTGTTGTTTTCTGTCTCTTTTATTATAATTTAATTACAAAGTGCTCTTAATAATGTAATACAATTTTCAAACATCAAGAAAATCATGACAAATAATATTTTTTTCTTGTTATTTACAAAGATAACAAAATAAAATAAATCACAGAACAGATTTTTCAACAATGCACGTATGCTTTATAGTACAGTTGACATGTTACATAATTCTCTCAATCTCAATGGAACTGTCAAAATCTTAATACAATCATCTAAATCTAGAAACACTTACTACAAAATCAATGACATGTCATGTCATTGAGATATATATAAACAAGAAAATGACAGACTTACATGCTACTATTTTCAAATAGTTTTACAAAGTATACCATCATTACTGTGAAAGTTGTAATTTTGTATTTGCCAGTTAAAGTCATTTTATTTAGTATTTATTGATTTAGCTTGACATTGCAATAATAGAACAACAGAGGGCGTTTGGTCAAAGATTACTTTGACAGTTCTTATTTAAAGTTTTTCTAGTTTGAAGGTCAGAAATTTGTTTGGCGCCACCTGTTGTTGGCTGATTTGAAATGATCATGTTTGCAACATGATTTCTGTTTTGTGAGGAAAATCTGTGGTTTTCTGGAGCATCCTTTGTTCCTGAGAGCTGTTTCTACAGTATTATGGAGGCACAGAGGTTAGTTAAACCACATATTTGAGCATTATGAAAATGAATGTAAAAAAGGTAGTTTTAAGATGTTTACATTGTATGAAACTTACACAGTAGCACAGTAATTTGTATGGCAAATGTATAACATGTGTATACTGTGTACCCACACATAGGATAGTACAATTACCTTACTAGAGATATCTATTGAACATTTAATATGTCATTACATCTATAATTGATGTTTAGTTTTACTTAAAGTTGAAAGAAGTATAGTCAAGTAAAATGTATGATGCAGAATAAGACATTCTATGATGAAAAGGGATGAGGAATGTAAGCATATTTGTGTGAATGAAAGGTCAAGGTCATGACTTTGTTATTGTGTTCCTTGACTATGATAAAGTCATTCAAGCTAGTTAAATATGTTCACATTTTTAGTTGAAACCGTGTTAAATCTGGTTTAGACATGATAGAGATGATATAAGTTTAATTGTGTGTTAGCTGTGACATTCTACATAAAGTTCAGATAGATTTGTCAAGACAGTGTCTGACTTATATAAGATTTACAAGCAAACATGAAAAGGAGTTATAATTCAGACAATGCCTTTGATTTAGTAGAATGCTATATCTGCTTTAATATTGTGAAACTTATATTCATGAACACATACTTATTATGCATTCCTGTTATGCTTTATCATGTACAGTTTTCACGGAATGAAGGGAAGAAGAACGGAATAAAGCAGTGAAAGGAGTAAAGATAAAGATTCGTTCGTCAAAGACAGAGTTGCATTTCCCTTGATGGTTATGACTCTAAAATAAACTGACATTCCCGTAAAAACCTGAGTCGTTGTAATTATTCAGCGTTTCGCCTCGCAAGCAGTCACAGTGAAAACTCTTTCTCAGAAGAGTGAAAAGAACTCGGGGAAACAGCCAACCTTTCCCTAAGTTAAACCGGCCTCTCGACTTTTCAAGTAAGCTCTCTCCAAAGATCAGACAAGATGATAGAAGAAGAAGAAAAAGCCGAGGGACAAACGGCTGAGGGTCAAACAAGACCAACAAGAGAAGCAGTTGCAACCGAAAAAGGGTTGAAATACCAGCTTGGCGTTGCAACCAAGAATTGGAAGGGTGCAATAAGAACGTGGCAGAAATCAGTCGACAAGTTAATGGAGCTGTTAACTGATGAAAACCCAGAGTCATCAATAATAAGAGATGGTCGAAAAAGCACCCAACAAACCATCGAGAAGGCCATCACAGCTCAGGAAAGGCTGGCAGAAGTCACGACTGCCTTGTCAAAAGAGGACACCAGCGAGGAAAAGCTGGAAACGATGGAGGAAGAGCAGGCCCGCATGATGAAAGAAGCCATGAAGATATTGGTTCTCTTACGAGGTGATGTGGCCTCAAAGGCCTCCTCCATTGCTTCTGATCAAGACAGGTGCAAGGAATGGGTTGATAAAGGACCACCAGCTGCCACCAACAATGAAGACGCTTCAAAGGAGCCAGCAGCAAGAGAAGAAGCAAGTCCCAATCCAGACGAAGGAGTGCTGAAGTTCCTTGCTATGAGCAGGCTGCCCGTGCCAGAGCCAGGGATCTTTGGGGGCGATCCGCTGGAATATACGTCATGGAAACGTATTTATGACACCCTCATAGGGCAACGGGGCATTCCGCCGCAGGAGAAATTTTACTTTCTCCTGAAATATCTCAGAGGAGAACCAAAGGGCCTTGTTCAAGGATATGCCATGCTAGGAGATGATGGAGCCTATGAAGCAGCTGTCAGCAATCTACAAGAGAGGTATGGAGACACTTTCATCATCTCCAACGCCTACAGAGACCGTCTCGATGCCTGGCCAAAGATTAGCACAAAAGATTCACAAGGTCTACGCAGACTAGCTGACTTTCTGAGACAATGTGATAAGGCATCAAGATACGTCCATCATCTTAGACATTTAGATGATGAACGCGAGAGCAGGAAATTGATGGCCAAACTACCCGACTGGTTAGTGGCGAGATGGGGACGGACTGTTGCGAGGTACAGGCAAGACACAGGTGCCTTTCCCCCGTTTACCATCTTTGCAAGATTCGTGAATGATGAGGCGACCATTGCCTGTGATCCCGTCACATCTTTTCAGATGCCAAAAGGGGAAAGGAAGCTGCCTACGGCAAGGGCTTTTGGAACCGACGCTAGGAAAAGCAACAGTAAGCCGTCATGCAGTTTTTGTAAGGGTACTCATAGACTTGAGGACTGCTCTACCTTCAAGGCGGAGACTTTAGAGAGCCGAAAGGAGTTTGTGAAACAACAAAGACTGTGCTTTGGTTGCTTAAAGTTTGGACACGTGGCAAAGAAATGCAGGATACGCTCTACATGTTCATCATGTCAGTACAAACACCCAACGGTACTTCATGATGAAAGCTGGAGAACAACCAAAGCACAGCTGAAGGGTTCAAAGGTTCAAGAAGAAATGCAATCCAGCTCTCATGCATCGGCCAACAGATTTGACATCAAAGCAAAGACATCTTCGATACTCCCGGTTTGGTTGTCCCATGATACAGCACGAGAGCAGAGGTTGGTGTACGCCATGTTAGACACGCAGTCTGACACTACCTTCATCCTGGACAAGACAAAGCAGGACATGGGCATCAAAGGCAAAGAAGTTAGCCTCCTGCTTTCTACGATGACACGGGCCGATGAAAGGGTGAGGAGTGAGAAGATTACAGGTTTAAAGGTGAAGGCTTTCAATAGCAACAAGGAGATTAGTCTGCCACCCACATACACCCGCAGCATCATGCCTGCTAACCGGGAGCACATTCCCACTCCAGATGTGGCCAGATCATACCCTCATCTGACTGGGATTGCAGAGTGCATGATGCCCCTTCAAGATTGTGAAATTGGCCTCCTGATTGGGTATGACTGTGCAAAGGCTCTAGCTCCTCGTGCTGTGATTCTCTCCTCAGACGAAAACGGACCTTTTGGGATGCAGACTGATTTGGGTTGGAGTATCATCGGCACAGTTGACTCCAACTATCAAGGCAGTGCAGAGGATCCAATAGGACTGAGTCATAGAATTCTGGGCTGCGAAATCCCCACTGAATTACATGGTGTCAACAAACATCAGAAGTTTGATGCAGTGTTCTCACAGTCTATCACTGCAAAGGAAGAAATCACCCCGAGCCACATCGTGAAACTAATGGAAGCAGGTTTCAATGCAGACACGAATGAGAGGCCATATTCGCAGCATGATAAAAAGTTCCTGAAAGTAATGGAAGATGGCATCCATGTTGCGGATAATGGGCACTACGAAATGCCGCTACCATTCAAGATGGAGGAACCATTGATGCCGAACAATCTGTTCCAAGCCAAGATGAGGCTACAAGGCTTAAGACGGAAGTTCACAAAGGATGTAGTCTATCACGAGCATTACACCAAGGTAATGGATGCTCTCATCAAGAATGAGTATTCAGAGTATGTACCAGAACCCATGGACTACAAGAAAACAATCTGGTACATTCCACATCACGGCGTTCAACAACCTAACAAATTGAGAGTCGTCTTTGACTGTAGTGCCCAGTATAAAGGGGAATCGTTGAACGAACATTTGATGACAGGACCGGACATGACAAATGCACTGGCTGGTGTCTTGTGCAGATTCCGGATGGAAAAGGTAGCCTTCATGTGTGATGTGAAAGAAATGTTTCACCAATTCCAAGTCAACAAGGAACATCGAGACTACCTGAGATTCCTGTGGTGGCCCGATGGTGATTATCAGCAACCAGTTCATCACTATAGAATGAAGGTACACTTGTTTGGGGCTGCCTCATCACCAGGGTGTGCAAATTATGGACTAAAGAAAACTGCAACTGACCACAAAGACAAATACGGTGAAGCTGCAGCAAACTTTGTACACAATGACTTCTACGTTGACGATGGTTTGATCTCTGTTCCCACATCAGCAGAGGCAGTGGACTTGATCACACAGACTAGAGTGCTCTGCAAGGAAGGAAAACTGCACCTGCATAAGATTGTTTCCAACTCGAGAAAGGTAATGCAGGCAGTACCAATAGAAGATCGAGCCAAGAGTGTGAAAGAACTTAATCTACTTCATGATGAGCTGCCGATTGAACGAGCCCTTGGTCTGCAGTGGTGCATAGAATCGGATTCCTTCAACTTTCGCATCACATTTGCTGACAAGCCATGCACCAGAAGAGGAGTACTTTCAACAGTCATGTCACTCTACGATCCTCTTGGACTCATTGCTCCAGTGACATTGAGAGGCAGACAGATTGTTCAGGAATTGTGCAGAGAAGGTGCTGACTGGGATGATCCACTGACAGACGAGATGAAAATGAGATGGGAAAAATGGAGACAAGATGTAATTTGTCTTCAAAATGTGTCGATTCCCAGATGCTACAAACCAGTGGAATTCAAGGAAGTGAAATCTGCACAGCTTCATCACTTTTCTGATGCCAGCACCATAGGATACGGAAACTGCACTTATCTCAGACTGCAGGACGTCGACGGGTCAGTGCACACTACACTAGTGATGGGGAAGTCTCGAGTTGCGCCCATAAAGCATGTCACAATTCCAAGACTGGAACTTATGGCCGCAGTCGTATCCACAAAGATCAGCTCCTTCTTGGAGAAAGAACTTAGTGCACTTGAAGCTGAGAATTATTTCTGGACAGACAGCAATGTGGTGATGGGATACGTAAACAACAATGAAAGGAGATTTCAAGTTTTCGTAGCCAACAGGATCAGCCAGATAAAGGATCGGTCAAGCTCATCACAATGGAGACACGTCGACACAAAAAGCAATCCAGCTGATCTTGCATCCAGGGGTGCTACTGTCGAGCAGTTGATGGAATCAAACTGGTTCAAGGGTCCAGCTTTCATGTCAGACAGATCTCTTCCAATTCATGAAGGAAAAAGTTATGATGTACCTGAAGACGACCCAGAGGTGAAGAAATCGTGTGTGTCTGCCACATCTGCAGTCACTACGTTTGACTTGGAGCGACTGGAGAGGTTTTCTTCCTGGTATCAAGCAAAGAGAGCGGTAGCAAACTGTGGGAGATTCAAAGTTGAATTGAGAAAGAGATGCAAACAGCATCCACAGTCTGTCACCAAACCACTGTGTGTGGAAGATTTGAATCAAGCCCAAAATGACATCTTGAGGTGGGTTCAAGAACATTGCTTTCCTGAGGAGATGCAGAGACTGAGAGATGCACCAATCTTAAGAACACCAGGAACAAACCACACCAGAGACTACAAACGGAGCATGAAAAGGGCCAGCCACCTGTATAAACTAGACCCCTTTGTGGACGAAAGGGGAGTTCTACGGGTTGGAGGACGATTAAGGCGATCAGAGGGTTCATTTGAGGTTATCCATCCTGCCATCTTACCTCAAAAACACCATGTGACTGAGTTGATCATCCGTCACTGTCATCAGATATCTCACCTTGGACGGGGTATGACTATAAATGAACTCCGAGGTAATGGATTTTGGATCATCGGATGCAGTACAGCAGTGTCCAAGCTGATTGGGAAGTGCGTAACCTGTAAAAGATTGCGAAGTGCAACACAGTCACAAAAGATGTCAGATCTGCCACGAGACAGGTTAGAACCAGCTCCACCATTCAGCTACAGTGGTATGGACTGTTTTGGACCCTGGATCATAAAGGAAGGCAGAAAAGAGGTGAAAAGGTATGGCCTCCTTTTTACCTGTATGGCGTCACGAGCGATTCACATCGAAACATTGAACTCCATGAGCACTGACTCATTTATCAACGGGCTTCGCAGATTCATCTCAGTACGTGGTCCCATTCGTCAGCTGAGATCCGACAGAGGGACGAACTTTGTCGGCGCTGAGAACGAGTTCAAGAAGGCCTGGAAGGAGATGGACCACGAGAAGGTGAAAGATCATTTGATCAAAGAACATTGTGATTACTTTGATTTCACCTTCAACTTCCCCTCGTCAAGTCACATGGGAGGGGTCTGGGAACGACAGATCGGTTCGGTTCGCAGAGTACTTGACGCATTGCTGTATCACAACGGCCAGCAATTGGATGACGACTCTCTTCGAACTTTGCTCTGTGAGGCAGCAGCTATCGTGAACAGTCGCCCCCTCACGGCAGAGCACCTCAACGAGCCGACTCATCTAGAACCGCTAACTCCAAATCACCTGTTGACTCAGAAATCAAGGGTGATATTACCGCCGCCGGGTAACTTTCCACGAGAAGATGTGTACGCCAAGAAGCGATGGAGAAGAGTACAACATCTAGCCAATGAGTTCTGGTCTCGATGGAGAAAAGAATTCCTGAGCCAACTACAGTCACGACACAAATGGACGAAGCCACAGCGCAACATGAAGGTAGACGACATCGTGCTGATGAAGGACGAAAACATTCCTAGAAACTTGTGGCCGCTGGGAAGAATCGCTAAAGTGTTCGCGTCTGATGACGGCCATGTCCGGAAGGTCAAGGTTACAGTGGGTGATCCAGAACTAAATAGACAGGGAAAGCGAACCTCTCCTCTCTCTTACCTTGACCGCCCAATTCACAAATTGGTTTTATTAGTACCGCAAGAAGATCAAGTGTAATTCCCAGCCAAGGAGCCAAGAACATTAATAGTAACAAACAAGGGAATTTACATTTTGACAGTTAAATTATGAGATTTGGAACTCATTTAAATGAATTCATTTGAACTCTAAGGAACTGGAGGTTTATGGAACTTTGTTTATGGCAGAAAGTCATTATCTAGACATTTATGGAATTTGTAAAGACTAATTATATTGAATTTAGGGTCTGAGCAAAAGACTAGCACAGAGAACATTTATTCATAGGGTCTAAAAGCAAGACTAACTTTATGTTCTTAATTTGATGGACAATTTGATTTTTGAAGAAGACAAATTTATTTGGTAAAGTCTGAAACTGAGTCTATTAACAAATTTGTAGTAAAGGACTGAAGCAAGACTAGTCGAGCATTATTGGTTAAGTCTAAAGTCAGAGTCGTTGGTAAGAAACAAAAGGCAGTTATTCTTTTGGGAATTCTCTATGCTCAATATGTTATGCGAACAAGCATGTTCAATTTATAGCACCAGGGGAATGCCGTAAAATAGGCCGAAAAAAGGGTTCATTTTGTTGTTTGTTTAAAATAACAGACTCTTTTTGTATGAAAATAGCTGGGTATTTCCTGGTAGAAACTGTTTGTTAGCAATGATTTAGGGAATCATTTTTGGACAAGTTTGAGTTCCATGCTATAAATTGATTATTTGATTGATATTGTAGAATTTATATTGCATGTACATGTATATTGACGTTCTTATGCCTTGCTAGGTACTTAGGTATTTAGATAGAATTGCATATATGCTTGCTTATTGTAATGGTAGTATAGTGACAAAGTTTTACAAGTTATGCATTAGATTTGAAATGGTATAATAGTGTATGACGTAAATCATCCACTTTATGATGATAGCACTTAGTCCGCTAAACAGAGACTTAAAGGCACATTATAGTTCGATAACGAAGAAAGTTCATTTTACAACTCGTACTGTTTGGTAAATTAGTATCTAATTTAAAGGAGCCATGTGAAAGTTGTAATTTTGTATTTGCCAGTTAAAGTCATTTTATTTAGTATTTATTGATTTAGCTTGACATTGCAATAATAGAACAACAGAGGGCGTTTGGTCAAAGATTACTTTGACAGTTCTTATTTAAAGTTTTTCTAGTTTGAAGGTCAGAAATTTGTTTGGCGCCACCTGTTGTTGGCTGATTTGAAATGATCATGTTTGCAACATGATTTCTGTTTTGTGAGGAAAATCTGTGGTTTTCTGGAGCATCCTTTGTTCCTGAGAGCTGTTTCTACAGTATTATGGAGGCACAGAGGTTAGTTAAACCACATATTTGAGCATTATGAAAATGAATGTAAAAAAGGTAGTTTTTAAGATGTTTACATTGTATGAAACTTACACAGTAGCACAGTAATTTGTATGGCAAATGTATAACATGTGTATACTGTGTACCCACACATAGGATAGTACAATTACCTTACTAGAGATATCTATTGAACATTTAATATGTCATTACATCTATAATTGATGTTTAGTTTTACTTAAAGTTGAAAGAAGTATAGTCAAGTAAAATGTATGATGCAGAATAAGACATTCTATGATGAAAAGGGATGAGGAATGTAAGCATATTTGTGTGAATGAAAGGTCAAGGTCATGACTTTGTTATTGTGTTCCTTGACTATGATAAAGTCATTCAAGCTAGTTAAATATGTTCACATTTTTAGTTGAAACCGTGTTAAATCTGGTTTAGACATGATAGAGATGATATAAGTTTAATTGTGTGTTAGCTGTGACATTCTACATAAAGTTCAGATAGATTTGTCAAGACAGTGTCTGACTTATATAAGATTTACAAGCAAACATGAAAAGGAGTTATAATTCAGACAATGCCTTTGATTTAGTAGAATGCTATATCTGCTTTAATATTGTGAAACTTATATTCATGAACACATACTTATTATGCATTCCTGTTATGCTTTATCATGTACAGTTTTCACGGAATGAAGGGAAGAAGAACGGAATAAAGCAGTGAAAGGAGTAAAGATAAAGATTCGTTCGTCAAAGGGAGTTGCATTTCCCTTGATGGTTATGACTCTAAAATAAACTGACATTCCCGTAAAAACCTGAGTCGTTGTAATTATTCAGCGTTTCGCCTCGCAAGCAGTCACAATTACCATGTATCATAAGTAATGGTCTTATGGTCCTTTATCTTCACAATATGCAGGCACTCATTGTGTACACATACATGTTGTACTTGCCTATGAATCTCAATGATTATTGATTAGACATACGAATTACATAATAAAATGGAAACAAATACTAATGTAAAGGATACAGATGTTGGTCATGCTGTTCACAGGCATCTAATCAAATGGTGGTTGTACGTTACATGTACATTGTCTCTTGATTAGTTTCAATGGATCTGTAAAGATATAAATGAAATGTGAGTTAGGGGTTAGAATAATCATGCATTGGTACATTTATGAACATGCAATTAATACTTAGTACAAGTATTTATGTATTTCATAATAAAAAATTCAAAGGCACAGAACATGTGTGTACAAAAGTATGATAGCAAAAAAGATGCCAGGCTGATGACGAACGGATGGTGAAACAATGGAGTCATCATAGAGCTGTCAAGGTGCATGAAATGTAAACCACTCAGGTAGGCAATTAATTAGATTTTATTTTATTCTTAGATATATTGGGTGAACATACATAAAATAAAACATAAAATACAGAAAGGAAAATAGTAAAGGAACAATTTTTTGAAGAAAATAATAAAAAGGAAAGAGAAAAATAATGTAGGTAGAACTTGTGCCACCTGCAAATTATTTTTCTAGCATAATGATGAGGTAAACTACTCATATATTTTGATGTCAGATCTTAAAGGTAATACAAAGTTTTGGGAAATTTTGAAAATTGGGTGGATAGTGAGTCTTTACAATTTTGATATATTTGGATGCCCCTGTGGATGTATTATAAGCACTAAAAAAATTAGCCCCTAAAACACTTCTGTTTTCGAGAAAAATTGAATATAAAAATTTACCGGTGCTCCCGGTAAATTTTGATAAATTTCAAATAGCGCCTATGGCCGTACAATGGTAGCTGCGACCATGAAAATCTCAGAATATGTAGTTGGGATATATAATTTCCAAACGGGAATAGCTAATCGGTTGATTTTAGTCAAGAAACATTGTTTCATAGCTAAATTAATATCTTGACCTTGAGAGGGAGCTATACAACATGAAGAGTTTATTATTTATAATATAACTTTAGACTTGATTTCAACCGCGACAACGATCAATGTATATTGTAGGAACGCATATGCTTCCAATATGTTAATTTGAACCAAATGCATGACCCAATACTAAAACTTTGTAATACCTTTAACCAACAAACATGAAATAAATATACCCAAAAAAATTATCAACAATAGATTTAGATTTCTACTTAGTAAGGACATTTACCTCGCAGACACATTCTCGGACTTGGAAGACTTGCTCTTCTTCTTGACTAGTGTGGTGCTTAGCAGGTTGGGTTTTCTGATTCCTAGAAAAATAATTTGAGAGACAATTTAGCCTACAACCACATCAAAACATTATATCATGCAAGGCAATATAATTGACAGACGTAGCAATGGTAAAAAATTTGAAATTTCTATGTGGATTTATTGTAATCACGTTTGTTTACATTCACTCATTCACTCAGAAGTTGTGTACAACTACAACCTCAACACTACATGGGAATATTGATACGTAAAATACCATTCTATACTATGAAGTAGCATTATATTCAACAACAGACACAATAAAAATCTATATATCATAATATAATTAAGTTTCAGATATAAACGTACCTTTTCAGCTGTTTTCTGGGGCCAGTTCCGCTCGTCGATGGTCCGTCATTCGACAACAAACAAGTTGTATCTCTACGAGTGGGACTAATATTTTGAAAATTTGTCGGGCTCATTTTCTTGGGAAGAATCACTAAAATGGGATAAGGCGGCATCGGAGTATGAGGAGTCACTATCTATTAATGAAATTTCATCGCTAGAATAATTGCTGGAAGACATTTTGGTGTGATTTGGAGACGTTTGATGAACGAAAATCAGCAATAAAAGTCCGATGCGCACAATGATTCAGCAAGCGCGCGAAAAGCAGTGGGGGGAAAAAATAACGGGTTTCTTTTTGAATCCGTGCTAACTCGCCCCAGCCTCAAAGACTGGGGCGAGATGTCCCGACACGATTCATCGATCGAGAGATACCAATGTGTATTATGTTTGTGCACAATGTGCATTTTTAGACGAGATGGCTGATGTTTGTTCACATTCTTTCGTCCTGGCCGTAAATTAGCAGACCACTGGTATCTCTCGATCGATAAATCATGTCGGGATATCTCGCCCCAGTCTTTGAGGCTGGCGCGAGATGTCCCCTGGGCCGAGTTAGCCCGACTCCTTCTTGTTCAGTTACGTAGGGGTACTTGCGTACTGTCCTCTACGTTGAAACTTTACACACTCATAGAACGGGAATATCTCGATCGAATGCTTTTTTTTCTATTAATAAAGGAAAAAATAATTGAAATTTCTATGTGTACATTTTCTTTTTACACATGGTTTATTAATGGTTATCTTTGAGCTCACTATTCAATATGTGACCCGACAGATAAAAACCACCAATAAGTCGCAAAATGAACAACAGAGATAATGGCAGGAGAAGCGGGCTTTTTTAATAGGATGCCAGTCATAAACAATGAAAATATGCAAGTTTAGAAAATAGACAAAAAATAGTTTACAAATTTGTATCATGTCATAAAAAATTAAAGTGCAAAAAATAGGAAGAAAATAGTACTCGCAAATAGGTAAAAAGAATTCTGAAAAAGATAAAGGTAAAAAAATAGGGAAAAATAGTCTGAAAAAGATTAAGATGAAAAAATAGGGAAAAAATAGTTTGAAGTCGAAAAGAGAAAAAAAATGATCCTATTTTTTTTTTTCATATTTTTTGGGAGAAAATAGGAAAAAAATAGTCTGAAAAAGATGAAGGTGAAAAAATAGGGAAAAAATAGTTTGGTACTCGAAAATAGGAAAAAATAGAACTGTTTTTTTCCTATTTTCTTATAAAAAATAGGAAAAAAATAGTCCAAAAAAGTTGAAGGTGAAAAAAATGGTGAAAAAAATGGGGAAAAAATAGTTTGTGCTTGAAAATAGGAAAAAAATAGGACTATTTTTTTCCTGTTTTCTTATAGGAAATAGGAAAAAAATAGGGAAAAATAGTCTGAAAAAGATTAAGATGAAAAAATAGGGAAAAAATAGTTTGAAGTCGAAAAGAGAAAAAAAATAATCCTATTTTTTTTCATATTTTTTGGGAGAAAATAGGAAAAAAATAGTCTGAAAATGATGAAGGTGAAAAAATAGGGAAAAAATAGTTTGGTACTCGAAAATAGGAAAAAATAGAACTGTTTTTTTCCTATTTTCTTATAAAAAATAGGAAAAAAATAGTCCAAAAAAGTTGAAGGTGAAAAAAATGGGGAAAAAATAGTTTGTGCTTGAAAATAGGAAAAAAATAGGACTATTTTTTTCCTGTTTTCTTATAGGAAATAGGAAAAAAATAGGGAAAAATAGTTTTTACTTGAAAATAGGAAAAAAATAGTCTGAATTTCCAGAAAATAGGGAAAAAATAAAGAAAAAATAGGGAAAAAATATATTTTCGCAACACACAAAAATAGCCCAGTCAGCACATGAGACTAAAGGGTGATAACTTATTAATTTCAGATGTATATACAAACTAGATGGAACTTCGACTGCGCGCAGTCGAAAATGATGCCTCCATCATAGAGCAAGTTTACAAACCAAAACAGAAGAAATTTTTCAAATTTAAGTTTCATTGTAATCCATTAACAGGTTCTCAAAATATCGTGATTACAAGCAATTTGTCATATACATATATGACACTTTGATCTTTGACCTCATGACCCTAAAATCTACTCAGTTCATTGGCTCTGCAAGATGTCCTGAGTTAAATAGTAATCCATCTGTCAGTTCTAATGAGAATGCGTTCACAAGCTATTATTGCATACATAATGAGCCCATGACATTTGACCTTTGACCTCATGACCCAAGAATCTACTCAGTTCATAGGCTCTGCAAAATACATACATGATCTAAGTTTGGCAGGAATCCATCTATCTGTTCTAATGATAACCCATAGGAAAGTGAAAAGTATGCCGCAGACCTGCCGCAGATCTGCCGCAGACTTTAAGTCTGCGGCAAAGAGTATGCCGAAGTATGCGGCAGAAAGAAATTTTGCTGCAGACTTGCCGCATACCAGTATGCCACAGGAACAGTCTGCGGCAGATCTGTGGCAGGACGAAATTTTGCTGCAGACTTGCCGCATACTAGTATGCCACAGGAACAGTCTGCGGCAGGATGAAACTTTGCTCCAGACTTGCTGCATACTAGTATGCCACAGGAACAGTCTGCGGTAGATCTGCGGCAGGATGAAACTTTGCTCCAGACTTGCCGCATACTAGTATGCCACAGGAACAGTCTGCGGCAGGATGAAATTTTGCTGCAGACTTGCCGCATACTAGTATGCCACAGGAACAGTCTGCGGCAGATCTGCGGCAGGATGAAACTTTGCTCCAGACTTGCCGCATACTAGTATGCCACAGGAACATTCTGCGGCAGATCTGCGGTAGGGCGAAACTTTGCTCCAGACTTGCCGCATACCAGTACGCCACAGGAACAGTCTGCGGCAGGTCAGCCACAGAAAAGTGGGAAATTATACAGTCTGAAGCAAGGCTATAGGCGGCCATTTTGTAGGACATGCAGTACCATATGAGGTTGCAGGCTGAGCCCATGATCTTGTAAATTCCTGTGTTAATTAGCACTGTTAATTGTCTTTTTAGCTTCTGTCAAACCAAACAATTTGCTTCAAGTTCAACTGGTACCATAAGAGGAATTTATTACATAAGAGGAGACTGAGGAATTAACGGACTGTTTCAAACTTTTTTGTTGTGCCATATGTGATCTTATCTTCAGCCCCACTAACTCACTTTTTGTTGTAACTACCCAAGACGAAAATCCAATTGAAACCAATTGAACACCAATTGAATTTTCAATTGGTTTCAATTGGTCTCAATAGGTTTTAACAGGTTTCAATGGTTTCAACTTCAGATGGTTTCAATTGGTCCAGATTGTCCCTATTGGACCAATAGGGCCCATTGGCCCATATGCCCCATTAGACTTTAATGGGACCCCAATTGGCCTGAAGTTGGACTTCAATTGGTCCAATTGAAACCAATTGAAAACCTTTTAAAGTCTAATGGGGCAGATTGGTCCAATTGAAATCCCATTAAAGTCTAATAGGGCCAATCGAAACCAATCATCTCATGCATATTCATTATTACTTTACACGTGTGACAGAAAAATACATTTATCATGATTTGTTAGGCAAATTAAGACAATGCACATCATTTTTGTGATTTCTATTTTCCTTTTGCCATTATTAACCAATAGATTATTTTGCCTGATCATGTTACAATTACATTCACGTTTTAGCAATAGATATATTGATTACTAACCAAGAAACTCTGATTACTAACCAAGAAACAATATACATATTTAGTATATATATGTGTACGAGCCTGTGTCACTTTAAATGTTACTCTTGAATACACTTCAAATGATCTATGTGATGAAGTTAATACAATTGAGAATAGAATATACCTAATTGGTAATATCGATATATATTGGTATTACCTAATTGGTAATATCGATATTGCCAATATCGATTATGAAGTATCAATCAGTTTATCACTAGTTCTTCTACATGCATACTTTATTGCCACGTACTGGATATGAAAGAGTATGCGGCAGGTCTGCAGCAGGTCGGTCTATATGAGATATGAATATTCATGATGAAGAGTCTGCGGCAGGTCTGCAGCAGACTCTTCATCATACTGAAAGACTATGCGGCAAGTCTGCCGCAGACTCTTCATCATACTGAAAGAGTATGCGGCAGGTCTGCGGCAGGTCTGCGGCAAAACTAATTTGCATGTGAAAAAGATGACTGTCTGCGGCAGGTCTGCGGCAGATCTGCGGCAAGTCTGCCGCAGGAGTATGCGGCAGGCTCATCTCTTTCCTATGGGAATGCGATCACAAGCCATTTTTGCATACATGAGCCGCATGACCTTTGGCCTTGACCTCATGACCCCAAAATCTGATCAGTTCATCGGCTCTGCAAGTAACATACATGACCCAAGTTTGGCAGGAATCCATCAATCGGTTCTTGAGATAACGCGATCACGAGCTGTTTTTGCATACATGAGCCATGTGACCTTTGACCTTGTGACCCCAAAATCTAATCAGTTCATCGGCTCTGCAAGATACATACATGACCAAAGTTTGGCAGGAATCCATGTTACACCCACAAATGTAATAACACTTTACCCACAAATGTAATAACACCCACAAATGTAATAACACTTTACCCACAAATGTAATAATTTCACCCACAAATGTAATAACCACTTTACCCACAAATGTAATAATTTCGAATCACCCACAAATGTAATAATGACTTTACCCACAAATGTAATAAATTTGAAGTGATATTTTGTCGAATTTGTTCAAAACTAAAACCCTGTAATAAAGCATGGGTATAGCGCGCAGTCTTTACTCCAGACCCGGTTATTTCAAAAAATTAAAAAATCTTCAAATCTAAGACCCCATAATCCTTTTCCTGTGGAATAACATGAGAATCGAGCATAGTCTTTCCTCCAGACACGGTTATTCAAAAGTAAAAAAGAAAAAAAAAAAAATTTAAAGATAAACTCCAGTTCTGGTAAAAAAAAAAAAATTAATTCTCACAGAATCAAACAAAACTTACACTGAATGTTCAAGATTACAAATAAATGACATGTGCCAAACAATTTTGGAAGAAAATGTATACTGGCTGAGTAATGAGCATAGAAAGACAAGGAAATCAAGGTAGTACTAGCCCCGACACCAAGTGTGTTGTCCCATATATAGCTTTCTGTGTCAGTGCTTGTTACTTTACCAAGACTCGGTCAAATTTATTATGATTTTGATGACTCCAGAACCTTGCAGTGCACACCAATACTTACATGCTGATCAACTGTTTCTGATCCTTTCCACACCTTTAATTTCACAATGCAATCGCATTACCAGTACTAAAGTTTATCTTTAAACTAAGACCCCACCATCTTCCAAACTAAGATCCGGTAATAAAGCATGGGGTTAGAGCGTAGTTTTTCTTCCAGACCCGGTTATTTCAAAACTTTTTAAAAATCTTCAAAAATAAGACCCCATCATCTTATTCCTGTGGAAGAACATGAGTATTGAGCGTAGTCTTTCCTCCAGACCCGGTTATTCAAAAGTTAAAAAAAAAAACAAAACAAAACAAAACAAAGAAAAAACCTTTTAAACTAAGACCCCTCCATCTTCCAAATTAAGACCCGGTAATAAAGCATGGGATTAGAGCGTAGTCTTTACTTCAGACTCGGTTATTTAAAAAAAAAAAAAAATCTTCAAACTAAGACCTCACCATCTCATTCCTGTGGAATAACATGGGTAAAGAGCGTAGTCTTTCCTCCAGACCCGGTTATTTCAAAAGAAATAGAAATTTAAACAAATCTTCGAAACTAAGACCCTCCATCTTATTCCTCTTTTTTTTTCATTTAAAAATAAATTACATTATTACATATGTGGATACAACACGTCACAAATAAATGATTGGTCGGCGGTCACACGAACTGACGAATCAGTCAAAATGGTCCATATATATAACACACAGAGGAGGGACCGATTCGATGGTTCGTTGACCGTTGACGATTTTTTAATCATGTAAATATTCTAACGCCCACAAATATCCAGGAATTCAATTTTCGTAGAAAAAAAAAGTAATCGAATTAGTGACCTTAAATGTATTTAAATATTGAGGCTGATTGTTTTATGCATGTGATTATGAAATATGTTCACGATATGTAACATAATATATATATATATTAGGCCTGAGTCATGTCGGGATTTTCATAAACCGGGTCCCGACGGCCTTGTACCGATCGGGACCCGGTGTCCCGAAATCAGCTCGCAGGATTTGTCACTTGCCTCTATAAAAAGCGCATATCATCAGTATGTCCCTTAAAAGTGACCTTTTTTATCAATCAAATAAATCAACACATGCATACCTCGGCTCAGATCGGTATATTCTTCCATTTGACATTATTTTTTATCCATGATTGGCGATGTTTAGTGCCATTTTCGTGCCTCTAAAAGTAAAAAAACTTGGGCAGAAATAAAAAGACAACATTCGAGCCGCCATTTTGATTTATGCAGGTTGAATAAATCTGGTCAAAAAATATGAATGTTGGAATAATAAAACGGCTTTCTAAAAATTTCTTCTGTACAATATACCGATCATATAATATTTTAAAGACAAAATAAATATTTATCTCTGATTTTAAACATCGCATGCTTTTTTTTAAAAGCTGAAAATTACTTGGTAATCAAGAGTTTTGATACGGACAGCTGTTGCAAGGCAAGTTCAGACTAGTCTCGGAAAAATGCGCAGTGCTCCTCGTAATTAGCTGTAATGCGTGCCAGAACGAACCCAAACAAAGACGTGATCGTAACGAGAAAAAAAAATCATTAAAAACTACGAGAGCACAATTGGAAAGACAACTACTGCTCAAAACTACCATAATCAGATAGATAACTTGGACAAAGAATTCAATAATCGCCCAAGAAATGCCACAGAAATTGTGATAATCGAGGAGTAACTGGGTACATTTTTATCGCAAGGGGCCTTCTGCAAATACTTGAATCTTTTGTTATACTGCTTTTTACCGTAGAGGGCGGTATTTGCCTCGTATAGCCTCGTGTTCAATTTAAGCACGTGTAATTCGGATATTGCAGCAGGCCCTTCCGATAATGATTGTACCTGTAGTAACTCCTTAAATATCTCTATTTATGTGGCTTTTCTTGGACAACTATTGTTTTCTTCCTCCAAGTTATGTATCTGCTTACGATGATTTTGAGTAGTTGTCTTTCCAATTGTGCTCTCGTAGTTTTTAATGATTTTTTTCTCGTTACGATCACGTCTTTCACTTCTTCCGTCATTTTAGAGAAACAAGTCATCCATTAACTGCTAGCAAATGGTGTACGATACGTACAGTACATGCAGTACGTATACGCAACGTATACCATCTTCAATGAAACTGTGTACTGTGTAGATAGTCTTCAGTGAAAGTGTGTTGCACTGTGTAGATAATACTGTTTACACAGTGCAACAAACTTTTATTCTCCCATCACATGATTTACTTTTGACCAATCGTAGCGCGAGATTCTTTGTATGTGTATATATGTACGCTATAAGTGACATTGAAACGTTGGATTGCGATGTTATATTTTCATAAGTGCGTGAATGAATTACCTTTCTTCATGTAATGAACGTATCAATTACTTATACTGAAGACTACCAATTGGTACGCGGTACACGGTGTGAATTCATGAGAACGAAATTTATTCAAAGGCAAATACAAACAAAACACATTTATATTACAGTTTTCCCTACTTCTGAAACACTGAAGCAGCTATATAAATAAGAACAAGTCTGAAATGATTACCGGGTCTTAATTTGGAAGATGGAGGGGTCTTAGTTTAAAAGGTTTTTTCTTTGTTTTGTTTTTGTTTTTTTAAACTTTTGAATAACCGGGTCTGGAGAAAAGACTACGCTCAATACTCATGTTCTTCCACAGGAATAAGATGATGGGGTCTTAGTTTTGAAGATTTTTATAAAGTTTTGAAATAACCGGGTCTGGAAGAAAAACTACGCTCTAAACCCATGCTTTATTACCGGGTCTTAGTTTGGAAGATGGTGGGGTCTTAGTTTAAAAGGTTTTTTTTTTTTTTTTTTTTACTTTTGAATAACCATTTCTGGAGAAAAGACTACGCTCGATTCTCATGTTATTCCACAGGAAAAGGATTATGGGGTCTTAGATTTGAAGATTTTTTAATTTTTTGAAATAACCGGGTCTGGAGTAAAGACTGCGCTATACCCATGCTTTATTACAGGGTTTTAGTTTTGAACAAATGCAACAAAATATCACTTCAAATTTATTACATTTGTGGGTAAAGTCATTATTACATTTGTGGGTAAAGTCATTATTACATTTGTGGGCGATTCAAAATTATTACATTTGTGGGTGAAATTATTACATTTGTGGGTAAAGTGTTATTACATTTGTGGGTGTTATTACATTTGTAGGTAAAGTGTTATTACATTTGTGGGTGTAACAATCCATCAATCGGTTCTTGAGATAACGCGATCACGAGCTGTTTTTGCATACATAATGAGCCCTGTGACCTTTGACCTTGTGACCCCAAAATCTATTCTGTTCATCGGCTCTGCAAGATACATACATGACCAAAGTTTGGCAGGAATCCATCAATCGGTTCTTCAGATAACGCGATCACGAGAATGGGACGTACGGACGGAAGGACGGACGTACGTACGGACGGACAACCCGAAAACATAATGCCTCCGGCTACTTCGTAACGGAGGCATAACAAAATATAAATTATGGATTTAGTAAGATAAACTTTAACAACTTAAAGAAATTCTGGGTTACAGATGGAATAGGTAAGTCTTAAGACGATGCTTAAAGATGGAGTATATTGCAATACAACGAAGTGATGGGGGAAGCTCTCCCATATATTGCCACATAAAAATATCATGAATTTCAGTTCTATCAATAGTATTTTGGCCCACAGGATTATACTTCAAGTAAAGAAGACTGAGAGATAGAGAAAGATCATGTCCAGTATTAATGTACATATATTAATATTATGTACTAGTCTGATCTTTTTCAATAATGTGCTTTATTTTCTTGATACTGTTTGTATTCATTTGCACCCTTATATCTGTAACTTTGATGATGTATTTCGTCTGTATCCAGCAACAATTATTATTAATATTAGAAAAGATTTTACCACTCTTTATAGTACCTTGAATATTGAATTTCATTTAATATTCGTGTATAAATGGCTAATTGTCTTAACCAAGTTGTCTAAATAACCATTATATAGTTGAATCAAATTTCATATTGGTAAACTATATCAGATTTATTTTGTATCACAATGGGGAAGTTGTCGTACTCTAACATTACGACTTTCAAACTCTCTCAATGATTACTGGAGTTGATTCAAACTTTCACCATTCTGTCTAATATTTCTGCTTTCCTTCAAATCAACTTGCTATAAAGTTCGAATAGCCCCTTAAAATAGACATATGTAAATAATTTAGTAAAAAAATAAAGATTAATTTTTAGAAGTTTTATTTTTTTTAAAGTAATCTTTATCAAAACAAGCTCAGTATGATGTCTTTTCAATATTAACCGATGTCCTCCAATAAACAAACATAAAATGTAACATAATTATCCATTATCAAGTCCGAGTGTTGGAATTAAAGATTAAAAACAAATTATTCTTTATTTTCTCATTTTTGTCTTGTTAAAAAACGAAATGGCAATACATATGTCAACAAGTTTAATAAATTAATCAGGAAAGGTTTCGTACTTAGATTCCAACAGTTAATTTGTGTGCACAATGTTTTCATGTGTAACCTCACTTCTTCCTCAAATGATCAACAAGTAATATGAATATAGACATCGCAACATTGAAGACATGTTATACAAATCATAGTTATCACATTAATGTAGACATAATTTGCACATTCACAAATTTTATCACAAACGACCAGTGTTTAATACATATACATTTGCATTGATAAGAAATGACTACCGGTATTACCAACAAAGGGAAAATAAGAGATAAATGCAATTAAAAAAAAGGAAAGGTAATCACAAAGGGAATTATTTTCCTTATCAAAAAGACAGAATAAACCAGCTCGAAATCATCTTACTACCTGATCCTTCATTATGTTGGACAAGGATTTTATGCATCCAAACAGAAAATGTTTAAGTCAACATGACTGGTAATAAAGTCATCTTTATTTTTTTCTTCAAGTGAATGGAATATACGCAAACAGATAAACAAGGAACAATAAAGAGAGAGAGAGGGAGAAAAGGATTTAATGAGATAAAGAGATATTTTACTTACCCTTGTCCTGTGAGAGTTTTCTTTAGACTTGTCTTTCCAACACGTTCTTGTCCCACAAGCATCAGGCGCGTTCGGAATATTTTCTTTTTGCCAGCTTGAGCTGCTTCGGCATACGCTTGGCGTGCTCTCGGCCCCCGAGCAAGGATCTCTGGCGGTGTCGAAAGACCACCGAAGGAACTATCATCCTGATTACTCCCCGAGTCTTGTTGGAGAGATGTCAGTTGGTCGTTTCCCTCGTTATTACCAGTATCATCTTTAACAATGAATATCAAGAATAACATTACAAATATGTCATAACAATGACAAAAATTTGGCCGGCCACAGAAAGCAAAACTGTTCTAAACTATAACAAAAATGAGAAAAGCAAGAACAAAGAATCACAGTAAAAAATGAAAGTTTGTATTTCAATTTGCAGCTTACACTGTAGTCACACAGCACAAACCGTTTTTTTGCCGTTGGGGTAATGTGATTTTTTTTTTTTTTTTTTTGGGGGGGGGGCTGTTGTCAGTCTTGTTCGTGTGACTGAAGTATTGTATTTAGAAAGTACACAACATCTTCCAAGCAAAGCCACCTGAAATAGACATGTCTCATAAAGACTTACGATTGATCTAAATTGATCATAAGTCCTCCAAACAAATCAATCACACTTTGAATACATACTCTTATCTCCTTAGTTCAGAGGTGCGATTGATATCAAGTTGCGATGGATTTGAATCGATCGTTAATCTTTATAAGATGGGCGCCTGGTTGTTTGAAGAAAAAAAACTTGATAGTAAAAAGCATCTGCCGAATAAGAAATAGACCTCCTTAAAGAAATAAGTATCTCACAAATAAATTATTTTTTCTCATTTATTTCTATCTTACTACCCCATTTTTACGGCCTTAGAATTCAAAGAATAACTAGATTTGTAATACTTGTTTGGAACAAGTATAGGTGGGCTGATCCAACTAAAATTTGAGACAAAATCAAGGGCACATTTAAGATATCTTATCAATACTCGAAGTTCAGCGTAAACGAAGCTAAAACGATGGAGATATTGCTCGCGAAAGACGGGAATGTAGAATCGAGTTTTGAGAAAAAATCATGTCCCATAGAGAATACACGCAAAATGTGAAAAATTGACATGCCTCCTTTAATCGCAAAAATACGCCATGATGCCTTTGTCAAAATGAAGAATAATAATTACTGCTTTTGTAGAAAATTGTCTCAGCTAGAACATTTCAAAATTTGGAAGAAAATCAATCAACATTTACAGAGATACAATCAATTTTCCATAAATATGCTGACGTCATAATATGCAAATTGGAATTTTGAGTTCGGAGGCCATTATGATGACGTCATGAGTTAATTCTCGCTACCCCAAATAGCGATTCTGCCGAGATCCGGGGAAAATCCTGAAAACGCGCATTGCATTATGGGATAGCTTTTCGACATTACAGCTTCCTGTGCAGGCGGCGCGATAGCGCAAACGTAAAACGCCGTCGCCACACAACGTGTATGCACCGAATATGTCGTCTGCTCGGTCTTGTTTTTTTTTCGCAAATATTTCAACGTTTATTTGAACATTTCATTCGTTGTTTTTTGCGTCTTTTGACATCAGTGACGATGGTTTTCTTTTGTGAGGCTGCACAGTGCTGGGCTCATGATTCCAAGCGTAAGAACCCTGAAAAATGGGGGTGGATGAAGGCCGTGACTTGGGATGGGACTCTATACCGGAAGTTGTAGTGACGACCCGAGAGAGTGAAAATTACCTCGTCTCACGAATTTCGAGATTTTCGTACCTATTTAGGGTAGCGAGAATTGAAGGTCAAATGAGACATGAAACAATATCTCCGAATCATACTCTATCAAAATATGAAAAAAAATTGGGGTCACCTTGCATCCTAAAGAGCTACAATTGATTTTGTATAGGCATGTTTTTGCCCATATATGTGACCCGGCACCACAAAACCAACAAAAAGTCGCAACCAGCGATTCTCCGTAATCAGCTAAAATGTCAATTTAGGTGAAAAAAATAGATTTTTGTTTTTTTGCATTTTCTGAAAGAGTGGTCTTTTCTGTACCTAGTATCAAAATTTGGAAGTCTAAAACATAGCAGAAGATGTGTTTTAAACGGTTTTTCTAGACCAGTTTTTTTCGCACAGCCTTCGGTCTCTTCCAAAATTTGATCACTTTTCCCGAGCGAAATTATCGTAGTCCGGAAATGGTCGGTCGTTGCTAACGGGTCGTGCTACGCGGGCTGTGATTGGTCCGTTATAGCAATCAGTGCGGCGCGCCATTTTGTTTGTATCCGCTTTCACATCCGAGTTCCAGATTTGCGTTCGTCTTATATTCTCCGTTAACGACTTCGACTAGCTTGATTGTACATCACATATCCAGAATTTGTTGATCAAGAGTAGACCTAAGAACATTATTATATTTTATACATTTGAGAGTGACAAGTTGCGAAAAAGTCTACAACGTCGTTACAATGCCAGGTTTTGTACGTGAGCAGAGCCGTGGGATGGTACCGGGGTGCACCAACGCAGATGCCCGGGTAGCTCGGGCGGTCAACGAAGCGATGATGCGGGGGCTAGCTGCGGGGGATCAGGCCAACCTTACAGCTTTGCTTACTGAACACTTCGGGCAAGACAGCGACGAGAGAATTCCTGATAATGTGGTTACAAATAATTGCCCAGATGTATACAAAACAAGATAGGTGACAAGCAGTGTTATGTAAGGGGGAACAAAAAGACTCCGGGTCCACCATGAATAGGCATTGTCTAGTGCAGGTGTCTCGGCACTATGTTGCAGTTCACTTAATCTGTCCAATTACAACTCTATACATTTACAACATATTGGCCCGAATTCACAAAGCAAGGTTTAGCTCAGACCAAGGTTTAAGTTTAAACCTCCTTTTGTTTCGCCAAACCTCCTTTTGTTATTTATAAACCTGGTTTGTAAATAACAAAAGGAGGTTTGGCGAAACAAAAGGAGGTTTAAACTTAAACCTTGGTCTGAGCTAAACCTTGCTTTGTGAATTCGGGCCAATAACTTTTGAAAGACTAAAGTCCACACATTGAAACCTCAGAAACATAATGAACAGACTATGTTTGACCATCAGGCCAAATTTCAGCCTAATCTGAAAATCTCTTCATAGTGGTTGCTATGGCCTTTTGATTCACCCTTCTATTGATTTCCCTGTGGTTTGCTTGCTCCGCATGCTTGAATAGCCCCAAACTTTAAAGCTCTCTTTCTCACAATTTAATACCAGTAACCTCCCTCACCAGCTCTTTTCATTCACTAAATTGAAAGGGTTAGGAAGCTTCAATTTGGACAAGTAATATACCATTTTAATGAGGAGAACTTCTTCTTTCATAATCAGATGAAATCAGGAAAATAATTTTTTGCGACTTTTTGGTGGTTTTGTGGTGCCGGGTCACATATGCTATGTATTACAAGAGCTCACGCGCACGGAAATTTATGTTAAACGGTCGATCATTCCGTTATTAATAGTCATAAAGAGACAAACATGGTATCAATTTGTTTGTAAAAATATGTGGAATATTATGAAAGAAAGAAAAATGGCGATTCTATGTTGTGTAATAGTTTTACGCGCGAAAACGCGCGCGCATTCGTGTGTGCGCGATTTTTTATAAAATGCTTAGAATGGTCTTAAATGTATGCAAAATGATTTTGAGACGATTTTGAGCATTTTGAAATTTGGCGCGCGCATTGACGCGCGGACGTACGCGCTCGCACGCGTTATTTGACCTGAAATTAACCGGACGGATATTGACCTTGATAAATATGAATGAGAAATAGCTTTTGGTTATGAAGATATGATCATGAGTTGATTTTCGTAAAGTTTTACAAAATGGCGCCTAGATGACGTCATCAGTAAAGGTCAATGTTGAAAACGTTATTGTGCTTTGTACATATGCCTTTACATATATGTGCCAAATTTCAAGGATTTTGATCGAGCCATTTTTGTGTTATCTTGTTCACAAAAAAGTGGTTAGAAATAAGAAAAATATTTAATAAATAAATAAAGGCAATTCTAACGAAATTATAAGGTGGTCTGTACGATATACAGCCCACCTGAAAAGTGAAACCTCTTTCAACACCATAATTCCTGGTAGTCATATGTGCATAAGATTGTCTGTTCAAGTTATCAGAGGAAGGTAAAAGGAATTGTTGATCAAGAAAGAAGATGATTAGAATGATCTATACAGGAACGTATGCAAAACTTGTTCATTAATTAATAAATGGAAACTGTTAGAGGGTGTGGATATACACTGTCGCTCATAAAGTCGCTCTGTACGGCCATGCATTATGGCTCAAGGCATGGACACACAGAAAATTGTTTTCTGTTAGGGACCGGGGGGAAATTCAATGAATTATTGATAATTTATTGGATTTTCTCTGTTTTTTTAATTTGTGGGTACTGCCCCCTATCCTAGCCCCCGCTGCGTAGAGTCATGGTTTAGTGACAAAGCAATGGCCTCGTAACTGTGAGGCCCCAGGATCAAAACCCTGTCGATGTGGTATATTAGTGCCCTTTTATGGGGCATTAATCCTCATTACTGTCATTTATGACTTAAGGGCGTAGGTCCCCTAGTTGATAAGCATACACAAGCTTTAGCAGTCACGCAAAACAAACACTGGCAAATTATTATTCAACAAGTCAACGCAAAGCGTAGCATCCCCTCGCAGGGTACAAATGGCCTAAATACGTCAGAACAAGTTACCTCCATTGGACTATACTATTAAATTACTAGGCAAAGAATTTAACCACATTATCACATACATAATTAGGTGTTTTTGCATATTTAATGAGCTATGACCTTCGACCTACATACTCAGAAATCGAACTTAGGCTGAACATGTATTTTGATACCATGTACCTTCATATTAAATTTCATTAAAATTTTTCAAACATTACTCAAGTTATCAAATTAGGCTGTGTTTTGATACCATGAACCTTCATATGAAATTTCATTAAAATCCGTCCAACGATACTAAAGTTATGGATCAGAAACCAGATTCGCATATTTAATGAGCTATGACCTTTGACTTACATACTCGAAAATTAAACTTAGACTGTGTTTTGATACCATGTACCTTTGTATCAAATTTCATTAAAATTCGTCAAATATTACTAAAGTTATTGATCGGAAACCAGATTCGCATATTTAATGAGCTATGACCTTGATATACATACTCCGAAATCAAACTTAGGCTGTATTTTGATATCATATACCTTCATATCAAATTTCATTAAAGTCCGTCAAACATTACTGAAGTTGGATGATGTTTGAAGGTTTGCATGGTGGTATGAATAATCATGGAGGTTTACGGTACACCATGTGTAAAGTCCTCGAGGGACTGAGGAAAGTAGATAGAAAATAGAAGTGAGATGGAAAGGCGAGAAAGTGGAGGTTGGAAGGAAGAGTATCTTTCGGAAGTGAGTATAGTCCTGAAAAGGACTGTAAACCAGAAAGTTGTAGGCAGGATGGGAGGTTTGAGTAGAAGACTGGATTGAGTTGGAGAGTTGAGTAGGCGAGTAGAGTTGCAGAGTAGGAGCAGGAGAGTAGACTCGACGTTTCGGACAGGTTGACTGTCCGTCTTCAGGAGTGAGTGTTCGCTAGGCGTGCGGCGGTCTACTCAAACCTCCCATCCTGCCTACAACTTTCTGGTTTACAGTCCTTTTCAGGACTATACTCACTTCCGAAAGATACTCTTCCTTCCAACCTCCACTTTCTCGCCTTTCCATCTCACTTCTATTTTCTATCTACTTTCCTCAGTCCCTCGAGGACTTTACACATGGTGTACCGTAAACCTCCATGATTATTACTGAAGTTATCGATCGGAAACCAAATTTGTTACGGACGGACGGACGAACGCACACACGGAAGGACAGACGGCAGTGTTACTATATCCCCTCTGACTTCGTCGGCGAGGGGATAATAAAATCTGAGAATGTATACTATTATCTAGATCTATTAGGAATAAATCATTGTCAAAATAATTCCATAAATTGCGGTAAAAAACAAATATTCCAACTTCATGAGCGACAGTGTAGTTGGTGGAGGAAAATTTTAATCAAACTAAAGACATGGGTTTCACATTTGAAAAGGAATCAAGCTGCTGTATAGGTTCTTTCTAATATTGGGGACATTACCTCTGGAGCTGCTTGTGAAGCATGTCTCCTCCTCCTCTAATAACCTCGCCCTTTTGAGAGCTGCTCTGAGCGTTTGGATTAGCTTGGATGATTTGACGGTCTTCGCCCAGTTCTGAAGCATCATCACATTACCATTACTGGTCTTTGTACCTCTAGCCCAATTGATCACTAATGCACGGTTGATAACAGGAATCTGGACTCCCAGCTCAAGACCAAGTCTCCTTAAACCATCATCTGATATGGTATGTGCTACTTTGACGAGGATGTCAGCGATTTCATGTGTTTGACTCGATGTTTGACCACTAGAATATTTTTTCAAAGAAACAGAATTAAAGCATTCTATATTATACAACGCCTACTAAGATTCTTGCAACCTCATTGGTCAATTCTTGATCACATGACATGCGCTAAAAGTACCATTGAACGGCATCATTGACGCGGAGTGCAATTTCGTTTGATCCTTTCGCACCATTGCACTCTGACGTCACTAACGATGTACAAAGTATATGGTGAGCTAAGTGACGTCAGAGTGCAATGGTGCGAAAGGATCAAACGAAATTGCACTCCGCGTAACAATAAACATAAAGGTTTGTACGCGCGGCGCATGGTACGCGCGTGGTTTAAATTGTCATTGTCATTGCTGCCTGCTTAATAGTGCGCGCTCACTATCAGCAATTTCATAAATTGAAAACAAAAAAAAATCGCTGAGATTTAGGCATAGGAAAACTGTTTTAAGCCGGTTAACGTCCGAGGTGTTGTATAAAACAAATAGTGAATGGCCTTTATTCGTGCAATGGAACAATATTTTGCATTCGGTGAAAGATGAGACGCTCCATTCAACTCGGCTGCGCCTCGTTGAATATAGCGTCTCTTATCTTTTACCTCGTGCAAAATCTTGTACCATTGCACTCATGACCATTCACTATTTGTATACTATATACCGTATCTAATCAAGCCTTTTAGTCATTGAGTGATTTCAAGTTGGGTGTTTAAGGCTGGTGTTAGTGTTTAATAAACACTAACACCAGCCTAAACACCGAAATGGAAATCAGCTGGTGTTAAGGCTTTGACCTCTGAATATCGTCAACTTCCGGTAGCTAGTGTTATCGATTTTGCAAAATTGTCGTCTGCTGAACCGACCTTTGTGGCTGGTGTTAATATTTTACGTACAAATGTCCTATTCACTAACACTAGCCCCTAGGGATTAAGCAAATGTTGATTGCCAGTTCGGTGTTAGTGTTGTACCCGCACACAGTCAACGCACGAACGACGCCAATTTATTGTCTGACGATCAAATAAAAATATGTGAAACAGGTAATTCATATATTCTTTCGTGTAAAATTAGTTATTTTATAAGACCAGAGAAATAGGCGTAAATTTATTCTGTACTTTTCATGATATCTTTAGTTTTGATGTACTATTTTTAAATCATCGTCGTGAAATCAAGCATGTGGTGACGTCACGGCTGGTGTTAAGCTATCGATTTTGATATCGGTATCGGGCTCTTAATTTCATCAGCAAATTCTCCGCTCGATTTAAGAGCTCTTGACTGCTCTAAACACTAACACTAACACTAACACCAAACTTGAAATCACTCATTGTATATCCCAAATTCCATATGACAAAGTGAATTATCAAACAAAATATCACGGTCAGTTCAATTCCTTCCTGCTTCATCCTTCATGTCACAGGTATGCAAATTCACTAATTAACAGACAGTAACAATAGATTTAATACAAATGTTTATTATTCATTTTCTTATTACCGGTACACCAATATTAATTTAACAATTCCTTTACGTTTAGACTGACAAGGATTCTACTTTTTCAACTGCAATGTTGTTCTCTTAGTATACATACTACGATCCCTTTAGGGGCTTTCTTAAAACGTTTTGGGCAACGTTACTGTGGGGACCTGATCAAGACATCATTATAGTAGACCAGTCAAATATCAGAAAAGCCTCTAGAAAAAAAGATTCTATGTCATTTTGGGGTAATTCATGGCATTCACGGATAAACAAACTAAAGGATAAGATAGGAGTGGATGCCATGCACATTTTTTGCTGATTTTGGAGAAGTTTATTAATGACTTCCAGTGGTCATGATCATGATGATAGCATGTGAATATGTAAAAAAAAACAGTGGCAAGCATATTACCTCTATACTACTATAATGGCGGCCGAGAAATGTCAAAATAGCTTTCATACGGAAAAAAAAACTGTCAACTGCCTGTTCTAAGTTTCTGCTTATATCCCAGGTCGAAAATCCCATAGAGACCAATAGAGACCATTAGACAAATTCTATTGATCTCAAATGGTTTCTGTTGGAGTCTATTGGTTTCTGTTGGACCATAGAATTGAATCCAATAGAGACCATTCAAACCATCAGAAACCAATAGAAACCAATAGCACCCATAGAAACCAATAGGACCAATAGAAACCAATAGAAACCAATAAGACCAATAGAAACCAATAGGACCAATAGGACCGATGAGGACCAATAGGACCAATAGAAACCAATAGGTCCAATAGAAACTAATAGGACCAATAGGACGGATAGGACCAATAGGACCAATAGAAACCAATAGGTCCAATAGAAACCAATAAGCTAGACCAATAGAAACCGATAGGACCAATATAAAACCAATGAGACCAATAGAAACCAATAGAAACCAACAGCTAAATCTATCTCATGCATATTCATGATACTTTACACGTTCTCACAGAACAATACATTTATCATAATTTGTTAAGTAACTTTTGACAATGCACATCAATTTTGTGATTTTTATTTTCTTTAGGCAATTAATAACCAATAGATTATTTGTGTGATCATGTTACAATTACATTAACGTTTTAGCGATAGATATATTGATTATAATGATTACTAACCAAGAAACAATTCAGTATGTTTATTATATAGAATAGTACAAGCCTTCATTTAATTAAAGGATATTCTTAAACTCACTTCAAGTGATCTTTGTGATGGAGTTAATGCAATTGAGATAAGAATATACCTTTTTGGTGGACAGTTGTTAAAATCGATTTTTGATTTATCATTATTGATTTACCAATATAAGCCATTGGACTATTGGTTTCATTAGGGAATTCAGAATATGGGACCATTAGAAACCCATAGAAAGATCTCTAATGGACCAACAGGAACCCATATAAAATATATAATGGACCAACAGAAACCCATCATAGAAGAAAATATCTAATGGACCAACAGAAACCCATAGAAGACGTGGGTGGATGTTGGTCCAATAGGCTATAGCTTAGGATCCTATTGGAATTTCGACCTGGGATATCTTAATACATTAATGAGAAGATTTGGAAGAAAACACCAGGCACTGTCTGGTTTTATATATACAGTGGGCCCCAGAAAGAAAGAAAATTCCCAAATTATATTGATATTGACTTAATCACATTTATAATTAATAAATGACACATATTTGTAAAGCTTAGATCCTCGTCTTCGTTTGATGCAACTCATATGATGCAAATTTCAGGCATCAGTGATTAAAAACAATTTGAAGAAAGGGTACCAAAAGGTCATTTGGCGAACGGTATCTGAATTTCAAAGAGAAAATCACATTTTCAGAAAGTAAATTTTCAGCTTTTTCATATGACACCTCAATCAGGAAAAATGAGCCAGGAATAACAAAGTTATGTTTGTTTAAAGTAATGCTTTAGTGTTTCCATGTTTATTCACTGGACTTCTGTACCTTTTACTTTGTGTGTCTTCCTTCAGGGGTTCAGTCGTCTCTTCGGTTTTCATCCTCTTTGCCAATGGGAATGGTATCGAGTCTGATGAGAAACGTCAACATATAAATATAGATACATGTATGAGAAATAATCACATATACAGTTTACAATGTATGGCCATTCAAGGTTTGCCCGAGTCATAATTAAAATTCCTGACAAATTTTAATTTTGAGAGACTTTGTTAACTCTCAGTGTGCCAGTCACGCATATGCAAACAGATGAAGTAAAAATTAATTCTACGTGTTCTCGTAATCGTGTGTGCATAATATTGTCTGTTCAAGATATCAAAGAAAGGTACATGTAAAAGGAATTATTCAGAAAGAAAATGATTACCGGTAGAATGATCTGAATGGGAACATATGCAAAACTTGATGAACTAACTTACATTGGAAACTGTTTGAGGGTGTAGATATAGTTTGTAGAAGAGAATTGTAATCAAACTAAGGACACGGTTTTCACATATGAAAAGTAATCAAGTTGATCTATAGGTGCTTCCATATATGTGGGAACAATACCTCTGGAGCTGCTTGTGAAACATGTCTCCTCCACCTCTAATAACCTCGCCCTTTTGAGAGCTGTTCTGAGAGTTTGGATTAGCTTGGATGATTCAACCGTCTCTGCCCAGTTCTGAAGCATCATCACATTACCATTACTGGTCTTTGTACCTCTAGCCCAATTGGTCTCTAATGCACGGTTGATAACAGGAATCTGGACTCCTAGCTCAAGACCAAGTCTCCTTAAATCACCATCATCTGATATGCTGTCTGCTACTTTGATGATGACGTCATCAAATCTATGTGCTCGACTCGATGTTGGACCACTAGAATATTTTTTATAAAGAAACACAATTAAAGATTTCATTCTATACATCTAATCAAGCTTTTTTATACATGGTATATCACAAATTCCGTATGACAATGTGAATGATCAAACAAAATATCCTGGTCAGTTTTCAATCCCTTCCTGCTTCATCATTCATGTCACTGGTATGCAAATTCATTATTTAACAGATAGTAACAGAAGATTTATGACAAATGTTAATTATTCATTTTTATAATACACCAATATGTGATCAAGAAGTATTTTAAGATTTAATGATTATTACTGTAATTCAGATAAACTCATTCATTTAAGTGGTGATTTCAAGTAAATAGAAATATGAAATATTTGAACTTAACAATTCCTTTATGTAGACTAATAAGTATTCTACTTTTTCAACTGCAATGTTGTTCTCTTAGGATATATACTACGAGCCCTTCAGGGACTTAAAAAAAATATCCTTTTGGGCAAAGGTTCCTTTGAAAAACATAAATGTTGAGTACCTGATCAAGACATCATTATAGTAGACCAGTCAAATATCAGAAAAGCCTCTAGAAAAAAAGATTCTATGTCATTTTGGGGGTAATACATGGCATTCACGGATAAACAAACTAAAGGATAAGATAGGAGTGGATGCCATGCACATTTTTTGCTGATTTTGGAGAAGTTTGTTCATGACTTCCAGTAGTCATAATCATGATAACATGTCTCAATATGGAAAAAAAACCTGTGGCAAGCGTATTACCTTTATACTGGTTACTTCTCCCCCTTTTTTCCTCATATTTCATGTTCATCTATTCTACTGGTACTTGTTTCACTTCTATTCTATTTGCTACCTGTCATCTCTATTCAATGGTTCAGCTTTCAGTCGTGATGCATCTTTTTCAACTCTCCCGATATCTTTGTACAATACCTATAGCAAATCTAAAACCTGACTCTTGGTATATTCTTGGGGGAAAAAGAAGAAACTTCTCGTTCTTGAACTAACTGTTCCTTTTGAATTAGTCATTGATAGTCCCCATGGATCAGGATCGCATACAAACTTTAATCAACAGTATGAGCAGAAGGTGCAGAGAGGTCATTGCTTCATATGATAGACATGCCCATTACTAAATTAGTTTTTCACTGGACTTCAGTGAACATTTTTTTCTTCTAATGAACTTTGATTAATGCATACTTTAAATTTGTAAGTGTGTGTACATAGCCAGTATGCCTACAGTTTGGCAACTGTTTTCTTACACCCTATCACATTAAAAACATGATCGGACAATGATAATGACCTGTGTGTGCAACAAATAGCAACTAAAATTATGCATAAATTACCGGTATGCTTAGAATGATTCCTAAATTATCAAATTTAATGAATTATTTCTGGTTGAGTGTTTATAGAAATGCTTATTTCATTATTCCTATTATTCCGATACCGGAAGTTCTTGTATGAATGAAGAGATTATATTAAACATGTTTGTGTCTTATGATGATTCTTACACATCAGTCACATGTATTGCTTCTAAATTCCATATGCGCATCTCATTTCTATTATACAGTGTGAGTCAAAAAAAAGTTTACACCTAGAAAATTGTTAATTATTTTAAAAATCATCTATGAACAGGAAATTATTATACATCTTATGAAAGAGTGTTTTATCCCAAATCATTTGGTATCATTTTTGTGTGGTATGTGTTCACGCTTGGATGAACAGGAGGTATTGTTTGCGAGAGTGCAAAAATCGACTTGCGCCAAAGTCGCCTATGTGATGTTTAAATAAAACAATTGGGATTTGGGTATTAAATCGGTTTTTGCAGATCCAAATAACATCCCTAACAAAATTAATCATGCCACACATATCAAATATCGAACATCAAATATCAACGAACATTTGTGCGCGTGTGTGTGTGCGTGTGTGACTTTGCCTCTGCAAAAAGCATATGCATTTCATTTGATACATTCAATTCATTCTCTCACTCTGCTAATCCCAACATAATACATGCTGTAGGCATCACTTTGGCGCAAGTCGATTTTTGCACTCTCGCAAACAATGCCTCCTGTTCATCCAAGCGTGAACACATTCCACACAAAAATGGTACCAACTGATTTGGGATAAAACATTCTTTCATAAGATGTATAATAATTTACTGTTCATAGATGATCTTTAAAATAATTAGCAATTTTCTAGGTGTAAACTTTTTTTTGACTCACACGGTATGTACCAGTCTGTTTAGAGCCACAATGCCATTAGGGGCATTTACACTGTCTTCCAAACACGCCAAAAAATGCCAAACCGGAGCCTGACCGCGATGTTACCAAGGGCAACTACGCTTTACCGGCAGAAATGCCAAGCCCGAAACATTCCAAAACGAAGTGTGATCTTTTGGCGTGTTTGGCAAGTATGAACGCTCGCAGTTGTAACATCGCGATGTTAGATCACGTGACTTTAGGAGCGGAGCTAGCTGTCGTCCTTGAAGAAAATGATAGAACGATGTAAACAAAGAATAACATAAGAAAAGGTCATAGAAGGAAGAAACAAAGAATAACATAAGGAAACACAGAAAGAGGAAGTGATAGAATGATAGAAAAACAAAGAATAACATAAGAGAAGGTGATAGAAGGAAGAAACAAAGAATAACATAAGGAAACACAGAAAAAGGAAGTGATAGAATGATAAAAAACAAAGAATAACATAAGGAAACACAGAAAGAGGAAGTGATAGAATGATAAAAAACAAAGAATAACATAAGAGAAGGTGATAGAAAGAAGAAACAAAAATAACATAAGGAAACACAGAAAGAGGAAGTGATAGAATGATAGAAAAACAAAGAATAACATAAGAGAAGCTGATACAGAAGGAAGAAACAAAGAATAACATAAGGAAAGACAGAAAGAGAAAGTGATAGAATGATTAAAACAAAAAAAATGACATAAGAGAAGGTGATAGAAGGAATAAATAAAGAATAACATAAGGAAACACAGAAAGAGAAAGTGATAGAAGGAAGTGATAAAGAATAACATGAGAAGGTGATAGAAGGAAAAACAAAGAATAACATAAGGAAAGACAGAAAGAGGAAAGTTTTGCATCGGAGTGCCACGCATGCGCATTACCAACTAAAACACGCCAAAACATCACTGAGCTTTTCAGTCGGTAATGTTTCTGCACAAGTGTAAACGGGTGCGCGAAACATCGCGACTTTTCAAAATGAGGTATTTGACAGTATAAATGCGCCTATTGATCCAATCTACTTTAAACATGGAGTTAATCCCCTTGTATAGCAAAACAAACAACACAAAAAACTTGTCTGTTTGTTGTTCATTGTGTATCACGCATTCGATCATGAATAATTAGACGTATTAGCCATGCGTTGTTAATAATAAGACATAAACTCTGCCTTTTCTCTTTATTATTCCTTTAAAAGAATAGTTTTTCTTCTCCATGCGCCTCGAACACATTAGTCATGTGGAGTTGGCGCATTACAAATACTCTATATTATTATTATTATTATAACATTTTAAAGATCAATAACCTGAACTACTCTTCAAGGTGATAAATGATCTTCCTCAGTCACTGACAATCTGTAAACATTGTTGAACATGTCTGTACCTTGCACTTGGTGTGTCATCCCTCGCAGGTTCAGTCTTCTCTTTAGTTTTCAGGCTCTTTGCCATCATGAATGGTATTGAGTCTGAGGAGAAATGTCAACATATAAATAAAGATACATGTATGAAGAATAATCACAAATACAGGTTACAATGTATGGTGGTTCAAGGTTTGACTTGAGCATGATTAAGTCTTAAAAATTCTTGACAAATTGTAATTTTGAGAGAATTTTTTAACCCTCACTGTGCCGGTCACGTATATCACTGCTTAGAGCATAAGACATTTTATTATAAAAATTAAAATCATTATGATTATTATTATTATTATTATTGTTAGTTTTGTTACTATCATTATCATTACTATTATCATTATTACAATTATTATTTTTTTAAATAATCAATGGATTATTTCATTTTCATAAATATACAACATGTAACATTTAAATTTAAACCAGCCAATCTCAAGTTCACTAAACAAACAATCATTCCACCATGACGCATAAAATGAAAGCCCTTGTTGTGAGTCCAATGCTTACTACTCAGGCAAAGTGATTCAACAACATTGGGTATTCCCGGACCAAGACAAAAATGATGGAGAACTTGAGTTTGGTATCTACTCAAAATGGAGTAGAAAATCAGCGGCGCTAAACCAAAAAATGATTTGCAGATTTTCTCATTATCTACATACAACACAATCAACGCAAGTAATCATTCATTCAACAAAACAATGAAAAAACATACAAACAATAAATACAATTTTTTTTTTAACTTTAAAGATATACAATATGGAACAATAGAGTATACATCACAAGGATACTAAAAAAAAAAACTTATTGTGGAAGAGAGGGATTCAGAAGATAAAAGATTTGGTGGATTTTTTTTTTAGTATTTAGAATGAAAATTAAGTTTAAGTTGTTTTGTTGTAATACAAAGTTTTGGGAAATTAAAAAAAAATTAAGTGGCAGTGATTCTTTACAATTTTGATATATTTGGATGCCCCTGTGAATGTGTTATAAGCACTAGAAAATTTAGCACCTAAAATACTTCTGCTTTTGAGAAAAATTGAATAAAAAATTTTACCGGTGCTCCCGGTAAATTTTGATAAATTTCAAATAGCGCCTACGGCCGTAGAATGGTAGCTGCGACCATGAAAATCTCAGAATATGTAGCTGTGATATATAATTTCCAAACGGGAATGGCTAATCTGTCGATTTTAGTTAAGAAACATTGTTTATAGCTCAATTAATATCTTGACCTTGAGAGGGAGCTATACAACATAAAGAGTTTATTATTTACAATTTCATAACTTTATATTCGATTTCAACCGCTACAACGACCACTGAATATTGTAGGATCGCATATGCTTCCAATATGTTCAATCGAACCAAATTCATGACCTAATACCAAAACTTTGTATTACCGTACCTTTAATGTTAAACTATTCTTGTTTAAATGTGGTATAGTGTTCCAAATGTTTGGTAGAGTATTTCTAACAGATTTAACAATTAAGCTGTAAGATAAGGATAACAAATTAGTGGTGAACTGTGAAGTTTATAATAATCTGTTCAGATCCTATCTGCTGTGCAAAGATCACTAGGTAATGGTCGCACAGCACAGTACATTGCTTTCCTGACAAGATGTAACATAAGTATTACAAATTAGTGGTGAACTGTGAAATTTATAATAATCTGCTCAGATCAGCAAGATTATTGGTTGCACAGTAATGTGTTATCCTTGCAAGCTGTAAGATAAGAATAATAGATCTATAGTGACCCATGAAGTTTATACTAACAATAACTAGTTTAAAGACAAATTGCTTGTGTGCCCAGCATAAGGATCCAGGCACCAATTCAGGCTAATGTTTCAATTTTTGTTTTGTTCAGATATGGACATATACCGTGCGTCCCCCAAAAAACTATACACTTTTGAAATGGCTGCCGAATAAAGAATATATGATTCTGGGGAAAAGTTTTATATGTCTGGAAAGCTCATAAACTCAACTTTGGTATGACACCAAAAAGTCTGAAAATAATTCATGCGTGGGTGAGCACTGCTCACTTTTGTAAAGGGTATGAAAATTAGGTTGCGCAGGAATTAGCTTTCCAATTTGTGAGAGGTAAATCCTTTGGAGCTTACAAAATTGAGGGTGATATGATACATTCATGATTTGCTGAGTAAATTTCATGGTTTATGGGAGTCAGGATGGGGTGATGGTACATGTTGTAATTTCCATGTTACAAACTGTTATTTTTTACATCTGTGACTTTGAATAAAAACCTTCACCCCAAATTTCAGTTAACATTTACCTGAAGAATAAGTAGCCGACATCTTGGACATTCGTTTTTTCAAAAAAACGTATTTGAATATTCAATTTACATAATCCCTACCTGGGTATTAAGTAAATCAATGAGATGTTCAACTAATCTTACAATAATTGAAATGTGGGGTAAAGGTTTTTATTCAAAGTCACAGATGTAAAAAATAACAGTTTGTAACATGAAAATTACAGCATGAACCATCACCCCATCCTGACTCCCATGAACACACCACTGAGTCTACCAGGGAAAGATACCTTGCTACAATAAAAAATGCAATTCCTGTTCACTCATGCATAAACGTGTGGTTTAATAAACCATGAAATTCACTCAGCAAATCATGAATGTATCATATCACCCTAAATTTTGTAAGCTCCAAAGGATTTACCTCTCACAAATTGGAAGGCTAATTCCTGCACAACCTAATTTTCATACCCTTTACAAAAGTGAGCAGTGCTCACCCAAGCATGAATTATTTTCAGACTTTTTGGTGTCATATGAAAGTTGAGTTTATGAGCTTTCCATACATATAAAACTTTTCCCCCAGAATCATATATTTTCAATTCGGCAGCCATTTCAAAAGTGTATAGTTTTTTTTTGGGATGCACTGTATTACAGATAGGTGATACCCCATTAGATTGAAAAAAATTAGATGATACATGGATCATGAACCAGGTACAGATGTACAGTCAAAGAAAGATCAAAGTTTAGAATGTATTATTTCTAGACATATATTTGAATTTTTTTCTTCTTCGTTCAAGTGGACCACTAGGAAGAGATTTGAGAGACAATGTTGATTCATACAACAAGAGATAATGATGTCACCCTGGCACAATCACTATGGATTGCACTTCCTCTCCAGCTTCGAGATGCTCAATAATTTCAAGCAGTCTCTAAACTGAACTGCAATTGACATTATGTTATTAGTAAAGATAATATGTTATCACGTTATACTTTCTCCTTTAATCTTTATTTTGTTTGTGGTTTTCAATTCAGTATTGTATTTAGAATCTTCATGTATTGCCATACCTTCTTAACTGATGTAATTGAGTTACTGTAGCTATTCCAAATGTTGTATACGATGTAAGGTTGTTCTTTTGCTATTTGTTAAGTGCATAGAGATGGCAACATTTTATGTTTTATATAAGCCTGACATTATTAATGATAAATAGCTGCAGCTGAAATCGCATGTTTGTACAGGACTATATAGTTCCAGGTTAGAATCAAGATTTACAGAATAGATATGAGATACATGTAATACATGTACTACTGCCAGCAGATTGGGGGATGATGCATCTGGCCTGTGACCCCCCCCCCCCCCCCCCCCCCCCCCCGTTTGTATTAAACCAGAGAGGGATACCTTATGCTGCAAACCCTTTTGAGATGATAATGTTTTTTTGCTTTTCTTTATCGGATAATTTTTTAATAGAAATGCGGCATCATAGGCGTAACTATTCATAATTGAATAATATTTGGATTGAAAAATAAAACAGCTTCAACCAAAACTGCCCCTAAAAAATCTGATGACCTTTTCTTTTGCTTGTCAGAAGAATTTGGGAGCAGACTGCTCCTCTTTCAAAACTAGATGGAACTTCGACTGCGCGCAGTCGAAAATGATGCCTCTGCCAAAGAGCGATTTCATAATACCAAAACAGAAGCAATTTTTCAAATTCAAGTTTAATAGTAATCCATTAAGAGGTTCTCAGAATATCGTGATTACAAGCTATTTTTCATATACATGTATGACCCTTTAAACTTTGACCTCATAACCCTAAAATCTAATCAGTTCATTGGCTTTGCAAGATACATACATGACTTGAGTTTGATGGTAATTCGTCCATCGGTTCTAATGATAATGCAATCAAAGCTATTTTTGCATATATAATGAGCCCCAATGACCTTTGACCTTTGGCCACATGACCCCCAAATCTAATCAGCTCATTGGCTCAGCAAGATACATACATGTCCTGCGTTAGATGGTAATCTGTCCACCAGTTCTAATGATGTGATCACTAGCTATTTATGCATACATAATAAGTCCTGTGACCCTTAATCTTTGACCTCATGACCCCAAATCTACTCAATTCATTGGCTCTGCCAGATACATACATGACCTAAGTTTGTCGGGAATCCATCTATCGGTTCTTGAGATAACGTGATCACAAGCTATTTTTGCATACATAATGGGCACTGTGACCTTTGACCTTTGACTTCATGACCCAAAATCTACTCAATTCATTGGCTCTGCAAGATACGTACATGACCCAAGTTTGGCAGGAATCCATCAATCGGTTCTTAAGATAATGCGATCCCAAGCTATTTTTGCATACATAATGAGCACTGTGACCTTTGACTTTTGACCTTGTGACTCCAAAGTCTTATTAGGTCATTGGCTCTGCAAGATACATACATGACCTAAGTTTGGCAGGAATCCATCGATTGGTTCTTGAGATAACGCGATCACGAGAACAGGACGTACGGACGGACAACCCGAAAACATAATGCCTCCGGCTACTTCGTAACAGAGGCATAAAAAACCTGGATCCACCCCTGGATGATATCCTTTTTAGAATCTGGTTCCTGTTTCATAAAAAGAGTCATCAATATCAAGTAACAATAACTGTTATGAGCCACAGAAATTTTCTGTATTTGTTACTGATATAACGAGCTTTATGAAACAGGGCTCTGGTTCACACAATCTATTCATTCTTTGCCTTCCATTCTTATTCTGTAACTCAACTCGCTGCTCAACACTTGGAACAATTGAACACAAGTATGGTGTTTCTGAAATAACAACACAACACTGTTCTGTCTGCAGAGGATTATACATTCATTGACAATGTGTATTTAATCCCACTCTTGACACCAAATATAATAACAGTAAACCCCTCTTGATTGACACAAGACACGATAGTCTATATTATATTCCACATACTAAGAATCTTGCTCTACGATTGGTCAAAAGTAAATCACGTGATGAAAAATAGTTCGCCCATTATTGATGGGAGAAGGAAAAAGTTTGTTACACTGTGTAGATAGTACTAGTATCTACACAGTGCAACGCACTTTCACTGAAGATAGAGGTACTATCTACACAGGGCAACGCACTTTCACTGAAGATAGAGGTACTATCTACACAGGGCAACGCACTTTCACTGAAAATTATCTAAAAGCGCACTAAAACAGGCGTAATTAAGTATGCATTACCATTGAGCCCAATTAAAGCAAACACACGCGCGCACCATACCCTCAATGGATTGGGTTAAACTTAAACTTTTTTGGTGTGAATATGGGCCTAGGTGTCTTTTATGTAAATGCATACACGTCCTTTTCTTTTTGTTGTTAAAATTGTTTTAGATGTGGAATATAAAGCAAATAATCACCTTTTGGTTTCAGGCGATGGCAAACTATCACTTCCTCGTCGATCAGAATGTATACGCTATCTTTCCTCAGCTTCGCTTCGGAAAGATAGCTACATCCAGATCGCCTCGGAAGTGATAGTTTGTCCCATCACCTTCACCAATGGTAATTATTTGCTTATTAACTTATACAAAACATGATACTTGTGAGCTAATTGAATAAACACTCTAGATTTTAACTAAGAAAATTAAATCCTATTCCCTTCAACATGATTCCAGACAAAAATGATGAGAATGAGAGGAAGAAGTGACTGCATACTTACCGGTGCTTGATCGTTTAGGTATCACTGGACTCTTGTTCCCCGACTCCACTCCTTCTTCACTCATACCTGCATCAAAATACATGAAGAAATAAGAGTTGAGGTCTAGTGGATACATCAGAGAGCGGTAGATCACAAGGTATTGGGTTCAAATCCCTGCCACAGCAATACCATCCACTGGCAAGATATGAATATACATTTTTGAGGTTTGTGAATATGGAGTTTCTTCACACCAATCTAAAGATGTTTGGAAATATCAGGAAAATAATTCTTTGTACATAAATATTTAAGGTACTATATCAACCTATATAGAATGGTAAAGCTGTTTAAATAGACACCCCAAAATTCAAACTGAGAAATTTGTATAGACCTACCAAACCTTGACTTGACTGCAGCCGTAAGAATCATATGCATTCCACACCGGAGCGTTCTTCGCTTGAAGCAGTCTTGGAACAGTTTCTTCTTACCACACACTGGGCACAGAAAGCAGACATCGTATTGGATCCTTTTAGCCCAGTGCTGCCAAAGGCTATAAAGGGTTCTCCTTACAAAGTCCATAACCTGACACAAACACATAAACAACATCAAAATGGATATTTTATTTCACCTTTGAGGGGGGGGGGGGGGGGGGGGGGGGCTATACTTAAAGCTTAGTTAACTTTTATTCAAATTCACATCTCATAATAGAGAAATGTGCAATGAAAATTTTGTCATCAGGATAGCGCATTGATCACAGGTCGCACTGGCTTATTGTCTCTTAACTAGTTGACTACTGGATACTCACATTCCCATATGCTTAATACAGGAACCACCCTGTTTCAGTAGGCAACGGGTCTAAATTTACTATCGTCTACTCTAACTGGACTCGAGGTCCCACCACACTCAGAATATGGACCATTAGAGTAGAATCAACTACAACTACCTTTGCATAACTCACCAGATTTTCTGTAAGTTAAATTTTTGTTACCAACCTGTGCAAATCATGTTATTCAAAAAGTCGAAATTTACCTAGGTCAAACTATTCGTTTGCGGTCCCAACCGATACAACTTATGCAGAGTTAACTGTATTTACTTCTTTCTATTAGAAATATGTTCTATGACACATCAAAAACTGTTACCAGTGATAGTTTCACTTCTATGGTTCAGCAGGTTACCAGTTTTCCAATCAAACATTAAAAAAAATGATTTTGTGAACGCGCATCATAAATGTCAGAGAAGTGGTATGCGCCTTTGTCTCTGTTCATTTTGATTGTGCAATAATTGAAACCCTCCTGTTGAGCTACCTACCTCTTTGACAGCACTTGGGGCTGGATGTTTATGACTATCCTCATCATCATCAGAATCAGCAACAGCTCCTCGGAACACAGTGACCTGATGTGTTCAGCATCAAAGGTCAAAGGGAGTGCGAAATAAATAATATGATGTGTAAATGTGACAGTAGATAACTAAACATTTTTTGCTATATTAATACAATTTAATCCTCTTTGGCAAAAGAAATACATTAAAAATCAGAAAACAACAATAATTGAACAAGTACAGATAATGCTACCACTAGAATGCAAGGAACAGAAAAAGTTAACTGAATAACTGTTGTAAAGCCTTTTGTATTTTGACGCATCAAAGAAAACTCAACCCCAAAGAATAAGAGTACCATTAATTATGTTGCAAGATCAGATTTATTCCTGCCTATTGATGTACAATATTCCTTTTACAAGAGATACATGTATATAAATGAAGATAATTATTCTGGGCATGATGTAGTGCCTTTTTGCATGACATGGGCGCAACCATTTACTTGATAAGGTAACGTACCATGTGAACATCATGTGCCAAGTTCTAGTTGGAAAAACTATTTAGTACAGTAAAAAAAACTTTACATTTTAATGAGAGATTATCATAGTTGAGCGTGTAAAAATTGTAATTTTTCAAAAATATACATAAATAGTGGAACAATTAAAGGGAAAGTCCACCCCAGGATTTTTTTTAGCTGACGATATAGACCTAATAATACCATGAAGAATGACACAAGTCTCATTAAAATCCATGATCACATAACGAAGATATATCGACTTTTTTATCGAAAATCAGCCGCCCCCCAAATGCAAATGCGTTACATGGGCAAAAAACGATCGCCCAAAAATAACCGATAGTATCGAAATTGTGACGTATGTTGCGAGCTGCCTTCTTATTTCGCAGACATTCACTTTCGCTCGCTCGCGGTGTTATCGCACTGACACGACGAATCATGAATGAAAGTGAAAGCGAAAGTGAATGTCTCCGAAATAAGAAGGCAGCTCGCAACATACGTCACAATCGTTTCATGCCCATGTAACGCATTTGCATTTGGGGGGCGGCTGATTTTCGATAAAAAAGTCGATATATCTTCGTTATGTGATCATGGATTTTAATGAGACTTGTATCATTCTTCATGGTATTATTAGGTCTATATCGTCAGCTAACGAAAATCCTGGGGTGGACTATCCCTTTAACACTCATATATTTACAATTACTAAAAAATAGCAGTTGAAAAATCTATTTCATTAATGTGAAACCTTCACCCCTGAAGAGCAACAAATTATTCATGCAATATTTGCATTCCAAAATTATAGTGCAAAAGATAATAGCAGGTGAATGAAATGCTTCAAGTAGATATTCATTGATTTTAAAGCCTAACTTTATTTTCATTATTGCAGAGTTGAAACTTTGATTTGACGAAGTAATGATTATTATAAATTACAAAACGCTTAAATACAGCCCCGGCATAATACCTGAAGAGCTCTCCGAACGCTGCTGAGATGTGTGAGATCACAGTATGGACATGATTTGCACAAGCAGACGATGTCCCATGACATCTCACACATTTTCAGTGTCTGTGTTTTCATCTTCTCTTGAGTTCTTTCTCTTATTTCACTACCGTCAGGCTAAATGTATAATCTATTGCCTCACTCTAAACCCCGCTCATGGTTTTATTTTGATGACAAATGCAGCAAAACAGAAATAAAGGAATCTGTTGCTTGTAAACAAAATAAGACCCCATTGTATATGTAGCTGCTCGCACCACGGTATGTTTGGCGTTTCAAGAGGGAACAAATGCCGTCCTTAATATCATTCCGGGGGTTTTTCAATTTGAAAGTCTGGTTTCTTTGATTGTTAATTAACCCCTATCCTGTGTATTTACAAGCAAAAGATTTTAGTTATCAGCATCGGGTCATATCCCCTTTTGACATGCCATTACATTTATATACGCTAAAATCTGTTAGCTTACCAGTTTCTAGTGATACATTAGTTGACATATTTGTGATTTTCTATGAATTTCACCTTTCATGCTTCATCACCACACACACCTGGGAAGGAAGCATCCATAAGAATTGTTTTAATTGATAAACGACTATGCATAGTTCGTCGTGTTATCAAAGAAATGGCGATGCCCTTGTCGTGCTGAGAAACTGTACATAATGCTAGGAATATCTTTCTTCATACTTCTCTCATACACTTTGTTGGGATATCTTGTACAATATTGGGCAAGAATACAATGAACCCCTTAATAGATGTTAAAAGTATTTTTCCTTTAATATGATTATAGTGAATATTTAAATTTAAATTAATAATTTGAATTTAAATCTATTGAAAAGGGCAAATAGAAAATCAACAGAAATATTGCAGCATGTAAAGCAAACATATTCCAAAATAAAAAGCCTGTAGAGTAGGGATCACAATTTAACAATCAGTAATTTCCCTACATTTTGAGAGGGTTATCAATTAATTTACCGCATTTGCCGGCGTTCAGGCTGCAGTGCCGTATAGCCCCACACCCCCGCTTTTTACATTTCGTAGATGGAAAGAAAAAAATGACGAAAAGGTGCAATGCTACAAGACCAAACAAAATCATCATTATTTTCTTGTAGAAAACTTTTTTTTTCTACAAATTGATACCAAATTCATCAGTTTTCATGAAATTTAAAGGAACAAAATAGGTTTAAATTGGTATTAACCTAAAAAATTATCGTAATTTAGCAAATCTTTGTTGATTTTGAACCTACTGGATCGCAGGCAATTTTGGTATCCGATATATACCCCTACCTACCACAATGCAATGCAAATCGCCTGAAATGGATACAAAGGAAATAGACTTTGTGCAGACAGCGGATACGCAGTTGCATTGCACGGTAGCTCTGATGCAGTCCCTACTTTAGCAATGTGATGGCACGAACTTAGATCTAGATCTACAGGTAGCAGGGCTGCCAACTCTCACGCAATCTGCGTGAGTCTCACGCAATTCACCCAATTCTCACACTCTCACGCTGATCATAGGAATTCTAACGCTGAACCCCGAAAATAGAAACTAAAAAAAAGAAATGTCTATTATATCGGATATTCAATATCCCTGCCGAAAGTTTCAACATTTTTTTAACCACACATGCGCAAAGCTAAACCATCAATGCAAATTGGTTTCGGTTTGCCGCGCAAAGACAAGATAGTGAATTGCGATTGGCTTATCCTGCGTGTGCGAATGACGTCGTCACTTTGAAGCGTGGTTTTTGTGCGAGACATGACAAGCGAGTGTCGATGCCATGGCCTGTCATCGCTGTACATCGCGCCCGGCCCTCAGCCCGGCCCGGCCCGGGTGGCTCAGTGTTTAGTATGCATGTTCCTGTTGAGTGAGGATTTGTCCATTTTGTTAGATAATCATAGGTTGATGTTCAACTGCTAAGCTTATAAAGACAGTTGATTTGGAATAATGCACTTACAAATGTGGAAGTTTGTATTTTTTCAAGGTCAGTGTACTTCATGAAATCAATTAACCTATTTGAATCCTGCCTTATGTATTTGTGGAATCAGGGTTAAAGTATGCACCAGATTGCACCATTTCAATTGCAAAATTGTAAAAGCTCCCTACCGTGGAAGGGGGGACACCCCCTTTCCACACCATCCCCCCCCCCCCTCGGGCGCTTTGCGCCCTCACAATGTCTCACTCCAAACTCTTTCCAAAGGTTGGCAGCCCTGAGGTAGTTTTTACACGGTGTGAAAAATAAGTTATGAAGTTAATATACGAGATTGACAAAACCTCATGTAACCAATGTAACACAAAATTGTCGGTAAGATGTGTAGAGTTATTCTATAAATGTCCTGTACCATTGTACATTAACTGGTACAGTCATTGTAGTCCCATAAGCACACATGCGCTGTTTCGACCGCCAATTCAGGGTTCGAGATGGCCCAATTTTGCACAGGCCACATCAAGACTTAGCGATATTTCTTTTCCGAAAATACTGCGGCCTTTACGCCGGCAAATATGCTATTCATAAATTTATTTATTCTGTGTTTGTTTTGTAGAGTGCTATTCAGTACACAAAAACTAATTTGCAAGAGAGCACTGTATTTTATAATAAAATTAAAATACAATGTAAAACAAAACAATTATAGGATAACAACATTTTACTACACATTGCAAAACAAACCAAGAGCAAAAAGATAGATTGAAAAAAGAAACAATTATTGGGCAATAAGAGACCTGCAGAGCTCTTGGTTCTCTTTGTATGGACAGTTCAACCTGATCGTCTTCAAGAGAATGACTATAGAACCCTGCCCAGTGAAGGTTATTTATTGCCTATGAAGGGATCCGATGTGCTGCCTAAAAAACTTGACCGACAATTCAGTATCTCGACCATGAAAAAAATGGTATCGCTGATACTTGACTCAGACCTTGATAGCTGCTTCATGAGGTGGTAACATCTCTAGTAAGGCATGATGCTCTTTATCAACCATTAGACTGATGTGACGATAGAAAAGATTGACTGGTTCTCCATTCCTTTCACCCATCCATCTTACTGCTCCCACCATCAACCGATGAAACAGCCCATCTATGGAAATGACAAACAAGAGAGTTGACCAACAGATTATGGCTAGTGACGCTTTGTATAGCCAGCTCAAAAAGAGAGTCCGGTATTTTAGCTGCAATAATACAATAAGACAATTATACATTTCTCAGAAACAAAACATGAGTTTCTAACAAGATGGACTAAGCTCTGACTATCAACATAGCAATAACTATGTCTAGGGTTTTTTACATTTGACCGCTCTGCCACGTCCTTTGGCAAGACATTAATCTACATTTGCCACTCTCCACCCAGGTGTTAAATGGGTACCGATAGGGAGGAATTTCTTGATTGCTGGGAGCAATCTACAATCAGTAGCCCAGCAGAGCTGGGGTAATATTGGAGCACCTTGAGCACCTTGCGTGGTGGATATGTGCACTCTGAAATTATCCAATATTGATATTATCTTTATCATTAAAGCAAATAAAGAATATTATAGACTAAACTGATACAAAAAAAAATAAATGGTCTGCAGCTTTAATACCATCTTTCTGCTCAAGGTTGAAGCCAATCCTAAAATTTCAAATCAATATGTGAGTTTGACATAGTTAACATCCTTGGCAAGAACCTATAAAGGTCAGTCAAACTTGTCTATTAATGCCACTAAAGGAAAATAGAGCAAGTGGCCACTGTAGACAGGTGGTCTTTCTAGACACACATTTCTTTCTTAAGGGAGACAAAATACATGGCCATTCGAGACAGGTGGCATTTATATGTGGCCACTTAGACCGGTTGGATTATAGTACAACCCTTTTTGCAATCTAATTGCCATATAGTCTCTTTGGAGCAAGAAGCCATTAACTCTAAGATAGATTACACGTGTTAACACCTTTCTGGCTCTAGACAGCTGATGAATTCATCCTCACCTGGTAAGAAGCCCCTGAAGTCCACATAAAAGTCTGTAGAAGATTTGATTTCTGCAATCTCGTTTGGGGAGTTTTGGGGTGGTAGCCTGGAAGGAACATAGTAGCGCTTCTTTATCACTTTCTCTGTTTCATTTGATACCTAAATATAAAAAAATATACCAAGACACAATTTCTTTTTCTCGAGAAATCTCAGCAAAAATCAAAGCAATTCATATTTCACTCATCGTATCATTTCAAACATCCCACTCCTGCCACTAAATTGTTGCAATTTTCACAACAACATCGACCAATTGAGGAAATATGATTCCAAATTTCAGAAAAAAACATTTTGGTACCATTTGTAAAAGCTTTCAAAAATCTATTTAATCCCTACATTTCACAGCACAAAACAAATCTTTTAAAGGAACATGTATGGAAAGATATAACAAATTATGGTATCAAAAATTAAGCACATTCACAATTGTGACATTATGAATATGAACCCATTTTCAACCCTGATTTAATTTTTGCAACATACCTATAAACAAAAGCTGGTACATATCCCTGGATTTGCTCTTTTAATTGTCTGTATATTTCTAGTCACAATATTTTGAAGTTAGCGTAAAACAACATGTTAAGCTCCTGCGATAATTGCTTCGAGATAATTTCCTACTCTAACCAAATTCCTTACTTCAGCACTGGACCAAACATTATACTCTAAGGCCTGAAATAAAAACTTGTTGTATTGCCCTTTGTGACCGACCCAAAAATCTGAAAATCTTTGGTCGGCATTTTAATTTTTTTTTTTTTTTAACCGTTTTTTAAAAATTATTTTTCATTAATGAATAAAATTATTTGTACAATTTTTCAACAATATTCACATTGCTAATAAGTTTTACAGGTGCTGAAAACCAACTTCGTCAGCTGGGAAGCACAGAGTGTTGTCTCAACACAACATTGCAAACCATGGATTATTATGAGGTGAAAAAGATATTAATGGAATGATGACGCTGAAACACATGTATTAAAGCATTAAAAACTGAGAAATATCAGCCAAAAGAGGGTGGGAAAAAAAACACAAACATTAAAAACTGAAAAATATCGGCCCAAAGTGGGCGACAAAAAAAAAAAAAAAATGACTGACCGACCCATGTTTTGGCACCTAAAGGGCAATACAACAAGTTTTTTTGTTTAGGCCTTACCTTAACCCTAAACCCCAAACCCAATTGAAACCTTGACCCAACCCTAAAATTTTGATAAAATAAAACCTGGGGCATTGCTGTGGGAGCACGGGTCAGAGCGCCATTTAGCTGGAGATTTTACCTCAATGTCTACTCCATCCTGTGGCTCTTGCTGGAGGCGTTCTACATGAGCTTCACAGATGAGATCAAAGTTGGCCATGATCTTGACTAAGGCCTCCTTCTGCTCCAAGAAACCTTGCCACATATGCTGAATCAAACTATCCTCTAAGATACCATCCTCCTCAAGAGTAATCCAGGCATCAGGTAAAATCCCACCCTGGAATTAAACACAATGTCAACTTAATGGCAGTTGGAATAACTGGACATAGGAGTATAGATTATAAATCATTACTACATGGTGAAGTGAGAGCTTTCATCAGCGTTTAAAGTCCATTTGTCCCACTTTGTGGGGTTGGACATTTCATTTCCTTCATGGCTGCTTTCCAAGCTTTCCTGTCTGTTGGATCCATATGACTGATACCCAATGTTTTGGCACCTTCTTCTATGGTTTCCCTCCAAGTTTTCCTGGGTCTCCCGGGGGGTCTTCTTACGGTGACAGGAAAGTTTAGAGCCCTCTGGAGCCAGTGTGTTGCCTCTCTTCTTGCCACATGTCCGCACCATCTAAGTCTATTCATCCTCATAACCTGTGCCACCCCATCAATCCCATTGATTGAAGGGGGACTTTGTTCTTCTTTCACTCGTGAAGTGATACCCTGTGCATCCACCTCACCATCCTCATCTCAGCTTTCTCCATTCGCTGTACACTGGATGATATCATTGCCCATGTTTCGCTCCTGTACGTCATGCATTTTCTAACACAGGCATCATACACCTTCCCTTTCACTCTTAACGGGGTCGCCCTTGAGGTGAGGAAAGGAGAGAGTTCACAAAACTTTTTCCAAGCACTTTTGATTCTTGCAGTCACAGCTACTGTCTCTCCTCCTCTGACAGCCAACATGTCTCCCAGGTAGCAGAACTTATCCACCTTATCATATATGTTGTTCTATGGAGATCCAGACCTGTCACATTGTCACTGGTACACTTCTGTGAGCTGGTACCTAAGCATCTCTTACAGATGAACGTCTTACTTGCTGCTTGCAGGCTACCACATATTCCACTGCATCTGCGATGGACCCAGCTCCTGCATTTGGTGCATCTGATTGAGTTTGCTCCAACACCTGTATAGCAAACTCCGCAGGGGTACTCTCCTGTTTTCTCTGTCTCACCTGCATCAGCAGAAGACACCATGACCTTGGACTTTCCAGCATTCACTTTCAGACCCTTTCCCTCTAGGGCTGCTTGCCATGAAGACATTCTAGCTATCAGTTTTTGTTCACTCTTAGCCATCAGCACCAAATCATCTGCGTAGAGCAGTTCCCATGGAAACCCTTCCCGGATGTCCTTTGAGATGACATCCATTACGATGATGAAGAGGAGAGGACTGAGCACTGAGCCTTGGTGAACTTCTACTCTGACATCAAAGCTTTTGCTGTCACCACACAACGTTTGGATGTGTGTCTTTGCTTCTGCAAATAGTGCCATAACTGCTCGTAGGAGCCACTCCTCAACACCTGTCATCCTCAACGCCCATCTGACAACCTCCCTTGGTACTCGGTCAAAGGCCTTCTCTAGGCCGACAAATGCAAAGAAAAGCTGCTGCTTCTTTGCAAGAAACTTTTCTTGCATCTGACGTACAGTGAATATAGTTCCCTTCCCTGACATAAAGCCAAACTGCATTTCATCAACTGCAACCTGCTCTCTAATTCTCTTTTCCAGAACTCTCTCATAGATCTTCATGGCATGCTCGAGAGCTTTGTTACATCAATATCATAAAGAAAATGTCCAATAATTTGTATCAATACTTTAAAACTCTGTCTCTCAAGAGACTTCTTTACAGCCTTGTCCACATAGGTCGTAGTGCCGCAGTTTACTGCAAGAGTTTTTAAAGTGTACTGTACTTAAATTTGTCTATCTTTTAAACACAAAGGGTGCTTCTTTTCTAGGCTACAATCAGCATTTTCAAACGTGATTCAGGCACATTTGCATGGTGGCATTAAAACGCAAGCACGTTTTCACACGTCTTTTGGATATGTGTATATTAAAACGCCAAAGATACTTTATTTTGATACCCAAAATCATGTTTCTGAGAGATGATAAATGCAAAGCTGTTTTAAAACGTGTTTATATTTCGGACCTTCCCAGGCAAATTTCCAGTTCGGAGAAATAGCGCGCGCCATGCGCTGTGTCATGTTGTACAAGCATGCCTACATACTCGTTCATTGTTTACGCATTATGTGATTACATGCTTCAACTATATTTGAGTGTATTATCATCAAAATGTTTGAACTGGGATCCTGATGAACTCAGGTGTTTGCTCAGGGCAACAACAAATAAAATAAACGTGCGCTGTAGTTGACCCCAGGTCAAATGGCGCAAAGCAGCTGCGCAGTTACAAGGCCTTCATTTTGTATCGTGACGAGTTGATAAACAGGACATATCCCATGAAACATGTTTTATCTGTGTTTCTATAATGAATTGAAACGTTGTTTCTGAGTAGCAAAAGTTCATAAGCGCACCCATGCATAGATAAATGAGTATGCGTAGGAACTTTGTTCTATGCAACTACTTTTTTAATTGCCACTTGCCATTCATACAAGACAATAACAGTTTTCCATGGCATACGTGGATGAGGTTGTATAGGAGATTTCTCACCCTCTCTGCTGGATCCAGAATGGTAATGACCTGCTTGAAGACATCAATTAGCCATTGAGGATTCAGGATCACCAGGTCTCGTAGGAGAGACTGCTGGTCTCCATAGTAGAGTAAATAACCCAGGTCGTGGTAGAAGGTCAGCATCGTGAGAAGTTCACACTCAGATTCTATCCCGAATGGCTGCGTCAGTTTCTTGGTCTGGGAGAATACAAATAAATGGCTTCAAAATCATCATATGATATGATTAATTTACACAGGGCATATACAGCATATAGATAATACTAAAGCAATACTTTTACAAAAGGCAACATGTAGTCTGAATCTAGACCTGCCAACCTCTGGAGTTCAAAAACTGTATTCTTCAATCCCCAAAGTTGTATTCTTAAAAATAAACACGGACTGTTACGCGGAATAATGCCTCTTACCGTTCCTACATACAGGATTTTTTTTTTCAATGGATCATTGGTTGAATATGCATGATTTCGTCACAACTGTTGTGTTCGATGAACCAGTGAACATCCCCAAATTGCAGATGTGAGATGCTTGTAGGATACTTTACAGGACAGAATGTGCATTTTGACATTAAAAATGGCACATACACACAACAAATTATTTATTTAAAATGTTGAAAATCATATTTTATTGAGGAAAATCGTACTGTCCTATTTGCTTCTAAAAATCGTACGAAATACGACTAAATCGTACTGGTTGGCAGGTCTGTGAATCTTATGCCAAGATTTTCAAAGGCAATACATCCTATAAATTATCAATTAGTTAGAAAATTCTGTAAATTAAAAAAAAAATTGGTCACAAAATTTCTTCCACTACAATACCTAAACACAAATTATTTGAAAATGGCAAGAATAATAGTCTGTTGCAGTCTTACCTGATCTAATGACATGTATTTGATATCAACTGTAGCTAGATATTTCTCAAATAAGAGCCATCGAAGTGGAATCTCTTTTCCCATGTAAGGCTCTTCCAAAGCTACTTTCCCAATATGTCTCCTCAATGCAACCAGCTACAAAGGAAAGTAATTATTGGTTGGGTTATTAATTAAAAACTCAACAACGTGGCATGCAGCTCTAGGCTGATATTGTCATCATATTAAAAACATAAAAATACAAAACCAATATCACAAAATAACAATGGTAACATCACACAGGAATATTGGAAAAGACTTAGAGAAATGTATCGAAGATGTGGATAATCCAAATCAAAATAATTAATGTCAATAAATATTCAACGATAAATTCAATCGAGCATGTTCAGGAATATTAAGCTTATTGCACAAAAATATCACTTTAGAGTAAGAGAGGGAATAATTGTACAGATGTAACACAAGTTTGTAGAGAAGAATTTACAATGGGTAATGAAAGAAGTGATATTTCTCTTCCACAATGCATATAAACAACCATATTTGTGAGCTTGTATTATTACAAGAGGCAATTAAAGCATCAGGCTTGTGTCAAGTTTACTAAGAAGAATAACTACTGATTTTAGGTAGTAAATACCTACGACCGATTTTCACCACAGTGCCAGTGGATGAAAAGCAATGTCAGGATAACCACATGTACTACCTAAATATAATGTTTTCATGTGCAGTAAGGAGAACATCATTGTTCTGAATAACTTCTTGGGAACTAGCATGAAATTGAAAATGTTTTGGGAATTATCATAGAATCATATGTTTCTATGAGGAAAAAATTTAGGATTACTATCACAAAACACTGAGATTTTGTGTCAAAAGGAATAAACATCACATCTTGGAGTGAACAGCTTTCATTATATGCTTGTAAAAAGTCAGACATTAACAGAGGGTATTACACCTCTTTGTGTTTGAAAGAGCATCTTAATATATGCATTGATTACAAAAATGGGACAATATTTAAGACACACAAAAAGATACAATTTTTTTAAATCACTGTTACGAGAGTGACATTCTGTTGCCTTCACTATTTAGTAATGTCAATGGATGATAGCTATATATTCATGACTTCCTTTATGTCAAGCCAATTAGTATGCACATCAGTTACAATTTGCAGTCCAACAAGGAAGTTGGAGAGCTCATAGAGAGTTCTTTAGGAGAACAAAATCATCACAATTGTAAAAAGAAGACAGCTGCAGTAGTTTGGGCTGGCCTGTAACTAGATGGGAGAATAGCTTGGCAAACATCATCTTCCAAGGAGGAACTAAGGAAGAGAACAACAGATGGGTAGACAAGGAAAGACCGACTGATGATAATGACAAGCAATGGGCGGGAAGGTCTTGAGCAGCTAACTAGAATGGCATGAAGGCAGAATGTAATGGAGAATCTGAGTCTAAAAATCTATCACTTTTCATCCTAAAAAATTAACGAAACATGTGGATCAATTTGTGCAGCACTTTGTAACTGCAAGGAAAGGCTACTTTACCTTTTGGGATGGCCGGATTTAACTGGATGGGATAGATAATTAGTTATACTCTTATGCTACAGCATTACTATAAATTGTGATAGTTGATGATTATTTGTAATGTACCTCTTCATCTTTGTCTTCTAAGCTGTTTTCAATGGCATAAAACTTGGGGACCACCTGGCATTCAAACGGCCTCTTCATGATAGATTGCCGGATCTTCTTAAAGGCAGAGCCAATCTAGAAGACAAAAAGAGTGAAATGAACAGGATATACACTATTTAATCTTAATGTTAAACATGCATGCATACCTTACCTTAGATGAGAACATGGTAATCTAGGCAAACAAAAACAATGCTGATATGAAATAGCATAATGCAATTGAAGTCCACCATGATATCTCATTGGTTTTAATACAAGGGAAAAATTGAGAGATTCAGATCAGTGAAGAATTTAACAAATTCTGTCTAAACATAAGTCATTACCGGTAAATTTTGAAGTTGTAATCAATAAAACACAAATTGGCAACTCGGTGACTTATCTTCTGAGATCCTCTCCCATTTGTTTGACGGTGCAAATTTCATGAGTTTTCATTTTCTAGCTTATTAATGAAGGAATAGGGCTATGTGAAAACCTATTTGGTACACGTATACCGGGTAACTGAAATTTTATTCAGATGAAATAAATATTCGTTTAAATTTATTACTTTTTAATCAGATATTACTCAAAATTTTACTGATTTGTTTCTCTAATTTTTTGTTTCTATTAAATCCAATATAATATCAGGGTAAACTTTTCTTTTAAAATGTCCAATTACAAGAAAGTGAAAATCCAAATGTTACAAAGTTATATCTAGTCAAGCTGTTAATAGTGCTTTACCCCAATCCCGCTTCCAAACTGACTCCTAACTGAATCCAAATTATCAATGTAATGGCCACTCAGGGTTAGACAGAAATAACCATCTGGTATGGGGAATTCTTTAATAAAACTGACATTTGTCAACCTGCCAATGAATCCTGTTGACGACAAGTCTTTCTTGAATTAAAAGTTAATTTAGGAGCTAAATAAAGCTATCGTAAGTCAAAGTATATATTTAAGTGTTTGCTATTTTTTACAACAACAGGGAGTGTAATATTGCAGCCAAAGAGGATATATGAAGACGTAAAGAGTGAACAAACCTTGTAGTATCTCATTCATCTTGGTCTGGCCAAACTGACCCGTTCCCTTCCCTCATTATCCCATATGGTGTAATTCAGTCCTGTCTAGAGGCAGTAAGTGGAGCCAGACAGTCTCAGCGGAACAACCATCAATATCAAAGACAGAAGCTGTCAGTCTAACTCAGGGTATGGTACTTATTGTTTGATATTTGTCATTCTGGTGTCAGTCTTGTTACTTTAAATGATTCGGTAACATTGTTGAAGGTTGATGAAAAAATTTCGTAATTTTTGTATGAAATTATACTTTTTATATTCCTTCTACTGAACTAACCCTCTAACATGTAAACAAATCCTGAAAAATTGTCAAACCACAAAGATATTAATGGTTTTCTAGGAAGGCGTCATTACGTACAACACCCTCTAACAGTGATTAACAGTAAATTCTCCCAACCATTTTTGAATTTTCCCAATCGTTTTTCCATGAAAATAAGACATAAAACAGGCTTTCAAAAATCTGTCAACATTTAAATGTCTGGAATGGTATAGCGAATCCATTGCTTTGTGACGATTCACATTCACCTAAAATGTAATTAAATTGTTATAACATAGTTGGGAGAGTTAATGTATTGATCAGATCAGTTTTTCCCAATTTGTATCGTTAATAAGGCCCCCCCCCCCCCCCCCCCGAAAAAAAAAAAAGATGTTGTATTGCCCTTTAGGTGCCAAAACATGGGTGGGTCGGTCGGTCGGAAATCTTTTTTTATTTTTTACTTAAAAATACAAAAAACTTCCTCTTGATTGGCTGATGTTTCTCAGTTTTTAATGCTTTAATACATTTTTTTTCTAAAAAACGGTAAAAAAAAAAATCTTTTTTAAAAAGCCGGCCATAGATTTCAAGATTTTTGGGTCGGTCGCAAAGGGCAATACAGCACCTTTCAGGGTATCTTTCATGTTATTGTTTGTTTGTTCTCATTCTTGGTTCAAAACACATCATGGAGGCGGAGGTTTCGCGGCAAAGTGGGGCATTTACTTGACTTCAGCGGGCACAGAGAGGCGCAACAGCCGGTAGTCAGTAGTCATCGAGCTAGCTGTCTATTTACGCATCGCAATAGTGGATGGTGCATGGTACCTTCGGCTTCACTTCGGCTTTTTTCATAATATATCGTAATTTAAGCAATTATCTTAAGTTTTACAAACTAAGTTGTCAGTTGGAATATGGTGCGATACTGTGAATCTGCTGTGTGCATATCGCTTGAAAATAAACGAAAAAACCTTCAGAGATATCCCTGAATGAGGATGAGACTTGGGGAGAATTTCCAGCAAATCCTACACAGCACGCAACCTTGGTGCTACGAAGGCAAAACAGGTTTGAAAGCACTGCACGATCGCGACTCTGTTTGCGGCATTTTGACAAAGAACAATTACAAAATAATAGAAATGCAGTGGGATTTCCTAAATATTTCTTAAATTCTCAAACAATCATGGACTTTCAAAAATAATCCAAGGATCCGAAGTCAGTGCAGCCAACAAGAGAGAAATCTAGAACTAGCTTTCAGATATGTATATAGCACATGCATAATATGTGTACCATGCCCATGCCGCATGCATGCGCAGTACACTGGAAGTATGTAGCACAGTACACTGGAAGTATGTAAGTCCCAGAAGTGGCTCAAAATTACATCCAAGAGGCACACATCTTGGCATTTGGGGTATTGGTGATATCGAGAATTACAGGACTGTCAGGAAGAACAGCTGATGCTGATGGAGCTTCCAATGGGTAAACAAAATTTTTATTTTATTATTATCATAAACCATTACTTTTTCCCTTTTCTCTTTGGCATCTCCTTTCACACTTTCTCGATGGGTTCCAACGATGAATATTGGTGGAGATATCTGGGCTCTTTTAGACGTATTCTTACTCCTGACTGAAGAGGGTGCCACAGCATAGGCGAAGATGGAACACAACCAGAAATTGATGAACTCTAGACATGTCAGTTCTGATTTGGCACCTCCTTTAGCCTGTGTTTTGATAAAGAAGTGTTTTGATAAAGAAGTATGTAGGATAGGGCGATGCTAAAAAACACACACAAAACACCATGCTTTGTAATCATTCTAATTAAAATTTGTCAAATTACTAATGTTTGGCAAAGAAAACACAACACTATCTAACATTTATCTATCCCCTATAAAGTATAATTTATTTTTACCAAGCAGTAAAAATGAAATAAAGACATACCATTTCATAATACTCATCTCTGGATTCAGGGGGAACGACGGAGTCCAAACTTCTACTGAGATCAAAGACTATCACATAAATGGCTCGCCATGTCAGAAACACCTACAGGAGATGAAAAACCCCAGAATATGATGCGTAAGTATTTAATAACTACCATGCTATGTTGTTTCTATTTACTCTAATTATTTCTAGAATAAGGGACCTCAGGCACTGTTTATATACAAAGACATAGGCAGAGGGGTAGACTGAGGCATGATGGCTCAGTGGGAGAGCAGTGGTCTCGTAGCCGAGACGGCCCTTTGGTAAGGCATTAATCCTCTTTACAAAGTCCCTTGGAGAGGACTTATAAAGCTGGTGGCCCCCTGGCTGCTTACTTACAAGCATAAATATGCTATTTTAGCAGTCAGTTAATCAAAACAAACTGAACAAACAAAGAAACAAATATATATTAATATAGAGTATAATCCAGCAGAAAGGGCACAATGTCTCTAAATTGCAATTTTTCCCCCTTCTTTTAAGCAGACACCATAGTACCTTAAAAAACCTTCATTTTACTACGAGATGAGGCAAAATTGAAGGCACCGATTTGTGATTGTGAACTTGTCACATATGATAGTAACAATGTCGTTTTTAAAACTAAAGATGACAGACATATTTTCCTCCGAGTCCAAACAGAAATTCAGACATAGGCTAGTTTGGTTTTAGTTTCCGATTGGTGAGTCAAAATCCCAAGTGTAAGTGAGCCGAGACCATGCCGGTGCTCTACCGGGTACGGGTGAGCGTCGGCCGACAGAGTGCTATTGCTAATTGAAGTTGCATAAATCAAGACTTCAACCCCCCCCCCAAAAAAAAATCTCTTCCCTTCAAATCAGGAACGTAAGTTAACTTCAAATAGAAGCAAATAACTACCGTTGGTGAAGATGATGTGACAAACTATCACTTCAGAGGTGATCTGGATGTAGCTATCTTTCCTAAGCGGAGCTGAGGAAAGATAGTGTATAAATTCAGATCGCCGAGGAAGTGATAATTTGCCATCGCCTGAAACCAAAAGGTGATTATTTGCTTTATATTCCACATCAGAAACATTTCACTTCTTCCGTCATTTTAGAGAAACAAGTCATCCATTAACTGCTAGCAAATGGTGTACGATACGTACAGTACATGCAGTACGTATACGCAACGTATACCATCTTCAATGAAACTGTGTACTGTGTAGATAGTCTTCAGTGAAAGTGTGTTGCACTGTGTAGATAATACTGTTTACACAGTGCAACAAACTTTTATTCTCCCATCACATGATTTACTTTTGACCAATCGTAGCGCGAGATTCTTTGTATGTGCCACTCATGTGGAATATAATAGATCCTATTCTTTATTTGTATTGCGCATGGATAATACTGATGACTGATGTAGATCCTGTGGCTCCATATTCATAGCTGTTATAACTTTCGAGTATCTATGCTACAAAACAGAATGATTAACCATCAATTTGCATATATATTACCAATTCCTAGATAACTCTGTGAGAATGACAGGTCAAATAAATAAGAAACTTCTGTTAAAAAAGAAAAAAATATTACAAAATTATAATAAAGACATAGTTCTAGAGGTGTTACCAGGGTTCGTACACTTACACATTTTTAAAATTCCATGACTTTCCATGACTTTCCAGAGCAGGATAATGTAAATTTCCATGACCATTTTCAATGATGAACATGTCTTAATTTAATCACAAAACTATATAAGTCGCACCCCTATTTCAAAGATTCTCCCCCCCCCTCCCTCCCCCCCGAAAAAAAAAAAAAAAAAAAAAATCTGAAAAAAAAATCTGGATTTCTTTTTTTGTCATCTTTAGTTTAAAAACAACATGTTACTAGACCAAGGTCTAACTTAGTTCACAAGCACTTCAACTGTGCCTCGTATAATGAGAGTGAAAGTATTTTTTGAACACTGAAATAAGACGTGATCTGATCTGGTTAACAAAAAGCCACCAAAAACAAAGCCAACATTGGTCTTTTTGTAAACATCAGATCGGCTCTTATTTCAGTGACAGTGTTCGAAAATACTTTCATTTTATTACGAGGCACAGTTGAAGTGCTTCTGAACTAAGTTAGACCCAGTAACAATGTTGTTTTTAAAACTAAAGATGACAGAATTTTTTCCTCCGAGTCCAAACAGAAATGTGGACAGGCTAGTTTTTGCGTGGTGATTAGTTATCCCCTGTGTAAGTGAGCTGCATCATACAGGTGAGTGAGCTGAAGACACGGAAGAGCTTCGGCCGGCAAAGTGCCTTGTGACAGGGCATAATTTATCGAGACTGAAAAAAAAAACTCTAAAAAAAAAACTCTCTTCCTTTCAAATTAGGAACGTAGTTTAACTTCAAATAGTAGATCCTATTCTTTATTTGCATTATGTAATTAATGTTCAGACACAGAGATTTTTGAAAACCACTAAAAAGTAGCATTTGAGGACTCAAATATCCTGTACCTGACTATATAAGGCGCACCCCCGACTTTCGATATTTTGCTGACGGAAAAAAGTGTGCCTTAATTGCGGACCTTGGGGAAAGCAGCAACCACGAGGCTAGGCTAGCTAACTGGCTGTATGCTCGTGCTCGCACAATGGACGCCAAATGTGGAATCAAATTATGCGATTCAGGGTTGCGATATTCGAGTAGAGAGCAACACGACTTTTAACTCTTAAGCTGCCCCCATTCAATTCACCCAGTGCCACAGTGCTAATCCCTATTGTGCCAGCCACTAATCCTCTGTGTGCCATGTTAATTTAAGGTAGGTTCAATTAGCGTGTGTACTTATGCACGAAAATGTGTCCGTGGCACGCGAGCGAATGAGCGTTTATGTGCGCATGGCAAGCCACCAGAAACCCAATTATGTGAGCGTGGCACGCCAGCGCATGCACAGAACAGTGTTCTTGGCACGATAAGAGTTAAAGGGGTTCTTAAGAAAACATGAGTGGCTCATGATGCATAGTTATTTACATTTAAATTATTGTTTTATGAATATTCTGTGGTAAAACCCCGGGGTAAAACACCTTCATTCAATATTTTTTATCCTGCTGTCCACCAGCCAGGATTCAAGACAGTTACAACAGGGTTTGTCACCTCCCTGGTTACAATAAGTCCCAGGTCAACATGCTTAGTTTAGACCACTCCCTAAGACGAAACCAGCCGGGTTTTATATACTGGGCTAGGCATTCACCACTTCTCAAAATACAGAAGTCCACTCCCTGTCAGAGCATCCATCCCACATGCTTTACTATTATTGGTCCGTTTGTCTGTCAATTAAAAACAAGCGTGGAATGCAGCGCCCATGCTATACATGAACCCAAGATTTGCATACATTTTGTTATGTGCTGGTTGCCTGGTAACCGATAACAAACCCTGTTCAGAGAAACCACATGTAATATTACACCACGCTGGGCGGCAACTGTCTGGCATGCACTAATCCTTGCCGTTTGTAAACACAATAGTTAAAAATACTGCTTGGATTTTGATAGGGAATATGAATATCTTTGCCTTTTAAAAATAATTCTACGGCACGACATGCTTTGGGGGAACTGAGAATGAGTGAAAGTCGATAGTGAAAGAGATAAAGAGATGTGAATGAATGTTGGGGTGGGATCGAGAAACAAAATGAAAGAAACTTGAGAAAGAAAAGAAAACATGCGAAAACTACTTTTCAAAGGTTAATAATTTTGTATTATTTTTAAGAAAGAGATCAAAACGTGAATTTGCCTACACACAGGTCAACAAACTTCATAATTTGTGATTCTGCAGTACTGTGCTAGCGGTCACTGACAAGTTTAATTTATGCTGGCTTCACTCCCCGCCCACTCACAAGGAAAGTTTTTGATTGGTCTGATCAGTCACATCACTTGCTTACTGTAAGGAGAAACACACACACAAACAAATGCACACTCTCGATCTCACAGCTCAGCACAATAGGTGAATTCGCCTACACACAGGTCAACAAACTTCATAATTTATGATTTTTCAGTACTGTGCTAGTGGTCACTGACAAGTTTAATTTATGCTGGCTTCACTCTCCGCCCACTCACAAGGAACTTTCTGATTGGTCTGATCAGTCACATACATACAAATACTGTACACACACACTCTCACAGAGCTCAGTACATTGCATGAATTTGCCTATACACAGGTCAACAAACAGTCATGCACACACAAATTTCTCAAAAAGAACATTAGCATCGTACTACACTGCATTGTGATGGGCTAGCTATTATGTGAACCACAAATTTTACAAAATGTGTTTTTCCTTTGTTCACAAGACAAATTAAATGCCATTTTAACAAACATCTTGAAGAAAAAAAGATTTTCCCTGACTTTCCAGAAGAAATGGACGAATTCCCTGACTTTCCCTGACTTTTTGCTTCTGGAAAAAACATTTTTAAATTCCCTGACTTTCCAGAAATTCCCTGACCCGTACGAACCCTGTGTTACAGTTAACAGCACTTTTTAGCAAGAAGCCAGCAATTCTAAACTAATTTAGTCAAGTATGTTCTCCTACAGTGGATTATCAAATAAATAAAATAAGCAATAATTTAGACCCTGGACATGACTTTGCACCTATGACTGGGCCACATATTAAAGGGGAAGTCCACAAAGATTTGCATTCATGGCACCACAGTAGAATTTACAAAGAATCTAATACTTACAAAATGAAAATAAGGCAGTTTCTTTTACCTGATGGATTGTATCGTATATTTTGTGTCCAGCAAAGTCCCATATACTCAGTGAGACCCTTTCTCCTCTACCGCTTTCAGAACTGTCTGCTCCTATCTCCTGAGGAATAAAGAAAATGAATGCACATCTACATGAACAATTATCAACAAGAAAATGTTTTAAAAGATAATGGGATCACACCTTCTGATCCTGAAGACAATCACAAAACAACTTTGTCCAAACATGTATCATAAAGAAATCTTTTATATCACAAACTGTAGTATCATTATTTAGCAGAGTACGAGCAAAAACATCCAGTACCGGGGGTAAGCAAATAACCATTTTGTTTCCTATACCGCGTGAGTCCAAAAAAAGTTTACACTTAGAAAATTGTCCTTTATTTCAAAAGTCAGCTATGAATGAAAGATCATCATTCTTGTTTTGAAAGAGTGTTATATCCCGAATCGTTTGGTATCATGTTTGTGTGGTATGTGTTCACGCTTGGATGAACAGGAGGCATCGTTTGCGAGAATGCAAAAATCGACTTGCACAAAAGTATTAAAGTAAGAGAATGAATTGAATGTATCAAATGAGATGCATTGTATATGCTTTTTGCAGGAGCAAAGTCACACAACACACACACACGCACAAATGTTCTTTGATATTTGATATGTGTGGCATGATTAATTTTGTTAGGGATGTTACTTTGATCTGCAAAGACCAAATTAATACCCAGATCCCAATTGTTTTATTTCAAACATCACATAAGCATTAATTTGGTGCAAGTCGATTTTTGCACTCTCTTAAACAATGTGTCCTGTTCATCCAAGCGTGAACACAAACCACATACAAATGATACTAAACGATTCAGGATATCACACTCTTTCATAAGATGCATAATAATTTACTGTTCATAGAGCAATTGTCTAGGCGTTTTTTTTTTATTCGCACTCCAGTGCAGCAAACAAGAATGTATAAAGCATAAAGTTCAATTTGTCTCTAAAAGAGCAGGAAATTAGGGGGAAATGGCTTTGGTTCCCTTACAAGGTATGCATGTACCTGCCAACATTTGAAAATAAGAATTAGGCATTTTTAGCATGGTATGCCTTCGAACTTGCAGCGGCAATGTAACTGGCTATACGCGGCCTATATGTACCAAAAAGCGAATATAAATTTGCTGCTTTATCATGCAGCCATTCAAAGCATGCAATATGTGAACTCTCAAATTGCGGCACATGATAAAACAAGATTAACTTAGCTTAAGCACACAAAAAAAAAAAAAAAAAAAAAAAAAAAAGGAATTTTGACAAATCTGAATACCGGTATTCCAAATTTTCAGGTCCTAAAAATCCAGAAAATAGGAATATTCCGGATTATTAACCATATCAGACATCTGAGCAGGGCAATTTTTAAATGTTATTGCCCTCAGGGTTCAATGGACAAGCCAACAAAACTACAGGCAAAAAAAAATATTATTGACCGCTCAGAAAAGTCAATGGGATTTTGTGTGTAATTTGCCGGTCAATAATATTATACAGTGAACCAATGAACAAATATTATTGCCCGATCTGAAAAGTTAATGGGGTTTTGTGTGTAAATTGGCAGTCAATAATGTTATATAGTAAAGCAATGAACAAATATTATTGCCCGATCTGAAAAGTCAATGGCAAAATGCGTGTTAAACTAGTGAGCAATAATGTAGAGTTAATTGTAATTTTCATTGCGCATCTATTACGCGTATGAGAAAATGCGCACTTTGCGCACATTCTATTGTGACGTAATAATCACACCCAATCGAAAAATTTGTCAAGCATTAAATGCACAGTGCTGGTTTCATGTTAGGAAACCTTGTGCAGTGTAGGATTCTGTGTTTTACATACTATAATATAGTAAGAGTTTCTTGTTTGCTCTAGATGACTGATGTGGTTAATAATAGTAATATTGACTGCCTAATTCAGGGCAATACGACTCGTCATATATCACCCTCACCTTCGGTTCAGGCGATATATGTCATATTGCCCTGAAGGGAGTCAATATTACTTAATTATTCAGAAGGGTTGGCAGGTATGCTGTTCCAATAAAGGCAACTTTTCTTTTTTCCCCATGATAGATTGATCTAATACCCCTTTCAAACTGGCCTGATTTTTATCGGATGCATCTGATGAAACAGCCACTATGAATGGTACAGAGGAAAAAAAACTGATAGAATAGCCGATGAAAAGAAGAGAAATAGGTGATTAAATTCTCCTACTCTCCTGCTCACGAGCAGGAGAAATTCTCTTTCTATCGGTGCGACTCCGATGAAACGGCCACTTTGAATGGGTTCGGGAAAAAACACTGATGAAAATAGTCAAAGGTCGCAGCTACAAACGCTTTTTCAGAACCAGCTGTGTTTGTTGACATTTTGTTGAACATGATGCATGCTAGCTAGATGGGGCGAGGGCTTAAATTGATTCCTTTTATTCGTATTTTACATTAATGATAAGCTTTGTAAAAGATCCAAATTAATATATATCGTTATGATAATATATACCCGTTGTCAGAGATGGTCATTTCTGTGTATGCTCGCTGTCACATCTCTGTAGAAATGTTTCTGTTAAAGTGAACAGTTAAGGTCATATACACAACTATTGCTTTCCAGACATCTATGGTACCTGGTAAATTCTGCTAGCTGTGCTAAACTACAGTTTGTTGCGCTTTTGAAGAAACAAACTCATTACATTCTGTCGGCGATTTGCTATCGGTCTACCTGATGTATATCAGACCAATACTGGACTATGCCTCCCCGGTGTGTTCTTCAGCTCTCACAGTTCAGCAATCTTACCAAATTGAGCGCATACAAAAACGTGCGTGTAGAATTATCATTGGCTACCACAATTACACTGACTACGCAAATGCTCTCGAGGTTCTCATCATATCACTAGAGCACCATCGAAAACAATTATTTGAGAAGTTTGAGTCCATCACCAGCTCTAGGCACAGTTCAATGCTCCCACCTCTCCGAAGTACCTACCGAATTATTGCCCCCTAAGATCTAAGGATGGGTTTCTAGAACCGATGTGTCGTACCCAACGCTATGAAAAGTCTCCTCTACCACAACTCATTAAGACTCTCAGTAACCTAATGTGAATTGCACACATTGAATTGTATTTTATGTTCTCTTTAGATCTGAAACAACGTGCAATACTTCATTAAAGCTGTATTTTCTGATACATGATTCATAATATGGAAGATATGCGGGTTTTCCCATTAATAGAGGTGTCAACTTTTCCTGAACAATTTAGCTTCACATTTTGTGATTCCTTAGACCGAATACAAGGTGCAATTCCTTTTAATAGCTGTATTTTACGATTCATAATATTGGGGAAATGTGAGTTTTTCCATTAAATAGAGGTCAACTTCTTAACAATTAACTTCACATGTTGTGAATCTTTAGACCTGATACATGTACAAGGTGCAATACTTTATTATAGCCGTATTTTCTGATTCGTGAAATTGAAGATATGCGGGTTTTCCATTAATAGAGGTGTCAACTTCTTAACAATTAGCTTCACATATTGCGACTCTTTTGACCCACTACAAGGTGCAATACTTTTTTCTGATTCAGAATATTAAAGAAATGCAGATTTTTCCATTAATTAATTAATAGAGGTGTCAACTCTTTAACAATTAGCTTTACATGTTGTGCACAACATTGTCGGGAAGGGTATTGATTATATTTTGCCATTTACTGCCAAATTGCTTGTACATTATCTAGCTACTCTGAATTTCTTGAAAATGCTGAAATGTTGCCATACTGTGGCCTTCGGAGTGGACGCGACGATGGGTTGCAGGTCAATCCATTGTTGTCTTTTCTGAAAGCTTTGGTGCGCCTTCTCCTGTGTAGATGTGTATAAGAAATGTATTCATGTTTTAATGCTACGTTTTTCTACCTTGTTTCTTATTTTGCCTTTTAAAGATCTCTCCTCTCTCTCCTCCCCCTTTCTCTCTCTCTCTCTTCTATACCCTTCTCTCTTTCTCCCCCTCTTTTCTCTCTCTCCCTCTTTTCTCTCTCTCCTCTCTCTTTCCCTCTCCCCACTCCTCTCTCTCTCTCTATACCTCTCTCTCTCCCTGTCTCTCTTCTCTCTCTTCCTCACTTCCTCTCTCTTTCTTTTCTCTCCCTCACTTCTCCTCAGTATCTCCCCTCCCCTGTCTTTCCCTCTCTTTCTTTCTACCCTCCCCTTTCCTGTCCCTCTCTTTCTCTCTCACCACTTTCTCTTTCTCTCTCTCTCTATTTCGTAATTTCTCTTCTTTGCGGTTTCCTCGTCATATCTCGCCTTGGTCTAGCTACATGTAGCCAGCCGTTGTATATTGTATTGTAACCATATTTTCATGTGTGTGAAAGAACATGTTTTTCTTAAGTGTATATATTTTGGTTCAATTTTGTTTACACTATTCAATTTCATTGTAAATCAACCATTACGAGTTCCTGAACTTGACGTGTTGATGTTTTTAAACCGAATAAATAACAAAATATATAAAAAAAATACATTCTGCTAAGGTTTACTAATAATTTTTCATTCTAGGTAAACAATTCTGATGATGTTCTGGGTCTCCTATTTTAAAATGCGAATAGATAAGGCAGTCAATAACATATAGATCCTATAACAACATAAAACAAAGAAGTGGAAGGCATTGTATAAAATATTATCCCACATAAAGAATACAAGGTTAAAAACTGAATTGTACCTTTAAGCAGATCTGTTCCTTAAGCATTTTCTCCACCAGGCTTGCTATTTGATTCGGCATATTGTCATCCTCTTCTTTAGCCTTGGGCGCCTCCACGTTATCCAAGACAAATTCTTCCACAATAAAGAAGAAACATATATATTTGAAGGATATCTGCATTCATAATTAATCAACATTTGCCACTCTCCACCCAGGTGTAAAATGAGTACAAAGTAGGATTGGTTGAATTGGCATGTGTACACTTGTAAAATGGAATGTGGCCAAAATACTTCCCAGGGAATGGAGCGTGTTAACTTCCATGGTATCCGCTATATAGGCCTACAAAAGTACAAATTAGACTATTATTATAATTTTCATTATTATAACTGATAACTGTAACTGGAAAGTTGTGAAGTTTGGTTCCTGAGAAGGATGCTAAGAGTTTCTAATCATGAGGTATTTGCCATGGCAGGAACAAGACGAAAGCTTCTGAATAATATAAGAGGTTGACAGCTGAGCTTCTTGGGTCATGTATTTGGAAGAATGGTTTCGAAAATCTTGCACTGACTGGAAGAATCGAGGGGAGGAGAAGGGGTAGAAGGAGGATTCTGTGGATGAGTATCTTAAGGAGTGGGATTTCTGAAAGTGGAAATGATCTCAGGGAGAATGAACTACTTCATATATGGGACAGAGAGTTGTGGCATTCCATGGTCGCCAACGTTTCAGGACATGGCACGTAAAAAAGAAGAACTGTAACTGACACTTAATAAGTCAGAATTGATTGCAGTTTGAATTGTGCACTGGTTATGATGATTTCTGGGATAACATGATAAAAGGAGTTTTAAGAAGTAATTACTAATTTGTCATCAACTTCTAATTTTACTTTATATCTTTATACAGATGACGAATTAAGGATTGATCTATTGTTCATAAAACAAACAAATAAAACAAACAACACAAACAAACAATACAAACAAAATAAACAAACAATACAAACAACACACTCTAAAACTACCGGTAACAACAAAAACATACAAGTACACAAACCTGCTTCATCTGGATTTAGGCCTCTGCCATCAGTAGTATCTCTGCGTGGTTCTGAACTTTCTTGATTCTGTACACAAAATAAATCAGTATCAAGATAGGCATCATGCAGCTTGCACTAACCACATCACTATTAGTTGATGAGATGATCCCAATCTTTCATTTACACTGTCATTCTAGACTGGTCTATAGAGCAATTTATTGCATCACTGCACGACTAAGTACTTGACACATACTAGATGCAAACAAACGTAAAATGCAGGATGTGCTGGAGTCACTTGAATACGTGAATGAATATTTGAATGGCTAATACATGTACCAAGATAAATGTAAACTTGTGTGCACTAATGAAGTTGAAGCTCAAAACAACATGATAATAAGAATGCACTTTCTAAAAAAGTTTACATTTTTTGTGGCTGTTAGACTTGTGCATCAAAATCAAATATCATGAATCAAAGTAAACAGTGACTTTGGTATACTGCCGTTCGTTGTAGTGTCAGTCCAAATATATTTATCATTTTTCACTACTACTCAGGTATATTGTTATCAGATTCATTCACAACATTTCTGGCATCATTTATTTGTTTGGACAGTCATCATAAAGTCTTTTTTTTCTTCTTCAGACAGAATTTCACTTCTCCATTATAATCATAACTCACTACTACGTTTACTTTTATAGAGATTTTTGTCTGGATTAACAAAGTATGATAACAATTTCATTCTCTCTTACTGGTTTAACTCATATTAGAAAAACAATAGCTGTATGGAGATGAAAATTACCTGTGGTGGGGCCACAAGAGCAAGAGCTTTACTGTATTCATCCTCTGTGAAAGTAAATTATCATATATCAAATTCTACTATTCTATCATATATTACAGTGTAATATAAGATTGTATGACTCCAGAGTTAATTAAATTTTATGATTTTACTGACAAATTTCACATGCAACCCTGCCTTTATAGCAAGCTAGAAATATGATGTGATTGTCATGCAACTTTTTCATTTGTTCTTATATACACATCTTGACTAAATGGTAATTTTCTTTAAAACTTATGGCTGAAAGGGATATGCTTTTTAAACTTCAAGCAAACACGCCATCCATAATACAAAACAAATATCTGAAGGGAGAAGAAGCTTGTGGAAGAGATGGGAATTTTATATATTTGATTGCACAGGAAATGGGAACATTGTTCCAAAATACTTCGCAGTCTATTAACCAATTCGCTAATTTGACAAAGCAGTACAAAAACAATCCTCCCTCTCTCTCACATGGTGCACCCGCAAGCCTACTGTATAAACACAATGATATTGCTAAGACATCCGATAAGCCTTAAGGACCATTCAGTTCACTTCTTCTATCTATATTACCACAACAAAAACTATAACTAAGTGTTTGCTTTGTCAAGAAACATTCCAGACAGTATTAGTGATTACAATGATGATATTAATAATAATAACATAGTAGCATCCCCTCGCCGGGTACAAATGGCCTATATTTAGCAATTTTTGCATACTTAAAGGCATCGTTTAACAACGTTAAATCTGAGATGCACGGCCCTACGTGTTATCAGTGTCTGTGATATGGTGTAATATTGAAGCCCTAAAAAAAAAAGGCGCTTCAAAATGATCAAGAAGTGCTTCAAAAAAGTAAAAAATCTTTGAGTGACCAGTTTTACCATACTCGTTTTCCCCAACAGACTGTAGTGTTATGACAACCGTTAGGAAAACGCAAAATTTGGTTTTGATTTCCAATCATTAATATCTTGATAATCAGACAGGCGATCGGCTTGTAAAAGTCATGGGGTTCCTGACTGACCTAAAGGTTTAATTACATATTGCAGCATGAGCTAAATCCAGGATTTTGTTTCAGAATCTGAGACAAAGTTACCGGATCTCTTTAATGAGCTATATATGATGAATATTTACTTTATAGAGAAAGAGAGACGTTCTATAGACATGTAAAAAATTCCCTGTTCGTGGAAGAAATGTCAACATTATATATACTTGGGCTGAATGACTGGAAAATTATAAACGTAGCAGAGTTTGGAGATTAACCCTATACATATGTAGCTATAATAGTGGTGGTTAGTGGTGGTGGTTATTTTACCTGACAGCTAAGAATGCAATAAATGCTTGTTAGTAAGCAACCAGAATTAAGACCGACGGCTTTAGGTCCTCTCTGATGCACCTGGTAATGAGGATTAATGCCTTACCAAAGGGTACTGGCGCATCGCCTTAGTTTTGAACCCGGGTCACTGGATTACGAGACCACTGCTCTACTGACTGAGCTAATCAGATTTTCTATAGGGTTGTACAGTCAAACCAGTCTATAGCGACCACGCAAGGGAAACACAAAAAGCGGTCTTTATAGATAGGTGGTCTTTGTAGACAGGTTCATTTAGTACATGTTTCAATGAGAAACCATTTTCAAGGGAAACAAAAAATGTGGTCTTTGTAGACAGGTGGTCACTAAAGCAGGTTTGACTGTATACGTAAACTATTGACATTCCTGTCCCATATAGATATAACACGCAAAATTAGGCATTTTATTACATGTTTGTGATTATATTTGATATTTGTTATTAGTTAGAGAAGGTGATAAATTCAAATATAAAATGAAAGGGAAAAAAATTGACCCACCGGGAATCGAACCTGGGTACCAAAATACTCCACATAGGCATTACACGTAACAGAAAATGCGGATCTCAAATCACATCTTGTAATTAAAATATTGGCAGGATCCCAACATCTGATTACAAAATAAATGCCACATAAGAGTAGAGAATGTTTTTAGCTATAACATATCGAAAATTGGGAGAAAATCAATCAATATTTAAAGAGATACAATTAATTTTCCATAAATATTCTGACGTCATAATATGCAAATTGAAATTTTGAGTTCCAAGGTTATTATGATGACGTCACAATACTTATAATGGTCAAATGAGACATGAAATCATATCTACGTCTTATATTGTATTCAAATATGAAAAAAAATTGGGGGGACTCTGGACTTTCCAAAGAGCTATAATGGATTTTGTATAAGCATGTTTTTGCCCACATACATGTATGCTATGTATTACGAGAGCTCAGACATTTATATCTTGGATGGACGCTCATTCCGTTATTAATGGTCATAAAGAGATAAATATGGTATCAAATTGTTCAGAAAAAAATGTGGAATATCATGAAAGAAAAAACAAATGGTGAATCTATTTTGAGTACTGCAACGAAGAACGAAAACTTGCACGCACAAATTTTTGAAATGCTTAAAATGGCCTGAAACGTACTCTAATTTGAATAAAAAATTGTTTTGAGCATTTTGAAATGTTGCGCGCGCACTGACTGTACATACGCGCGCGTTTATTGACCTGGAATTGACTGGACGAATATTTACCTTAATCATGCTAAATATGAATGAGAAATGACTTTCTGTTATGAAGATATGATCATGAGTTGATTTTTCAGAAAATTTCACAGAATGGCGCCTGGATGACGTCATGAAGATCTGATGACTTTGAAAATGTTATGTTCATGTCTCATGATATTGACCTATGACTGTGCCAAAATTGAAAGAAATTGACTAAACTGATCTTGAGTTATCCTCTACACAAAAAAGTGCGGAGAAATAAATAAAAATAAGAAAGAAAATTCTGACAAAATCAAAAGGTGGTCTGTCGATGACAGACTACCTTATAATAATGATAATTACAGTAATACTAATAACTTCAATTATAATAATAGACCATATGAAAAACTTTCGTTCATCTGCTCCGCACGCATCGCACCGTGAGCTACAACACGTGAAATTCCTTACCATTTCATGCATTACCTACGCTAAATCACAGCAACAGCCTAACTGAACCCACTTTTAATACCGTCTCGGCCTGAATTTTAAAGTTCAATGTTTTCTCTTTAAGATGATATAAATTTGAAATAATTTCATTCGTGGGGAAAGGTTGCACTTTTTGCTTTAAAATGTTAAAAAAAAACCTTTCACGACACTTTCTCTATGTAGGTCAACGGATTTTCGCCCAAAATCCGTCAACTCTCCATACTTATCTTGGCTGTAGAACTGATTCGATGGCCGAATTGCACCATCTCGCATATCAAATTGAAGCTGAGGGTTTAACGATTCCAGTTATGTATCATTCATTTTGATTGGATAAGAGGAAAAGGTTGCACTTTTGCATCCAATGATTTGCTGTCTCTTATGCATGCTCCTTTTTGCGCAAGCGCATGAAATATGCCACACTACACGAGTTCCATAGATGTACACATTAGCGTGCGAACTTTTGCGTTGCATGTGATTTGAAACAGCACGTCTCCTCTCGGAATGTTCTTCGAACCTGTCCATTTTGTGTAGTTATTTCTATCAATATGTGAGTTTTAACCTTAAATATAGAAAGAAGAAGACATGTAGACTGTAGTAATGATAATTAAATGGTGATACATCATGGATTTGTTGTGTAATTTGCCAGTGACCATGAAGAAACACAAAGATTTTTTTTTTTTTAATTGTCGTAAACCTCAGACCCTGAGAGAGGAATGTTCCATTTGATTGTGGGGTTAGATATATAATTAGTGAACTCCTTGATATTGAATTATCGATATGAATTCAATCTTCAACAGTTTTAAAGTCTTGTTATTGTTTTTGTGTCGTCTTAGAGTTTCATTAAAAGACATAAACATGCAAATGAAATCGTCCTTGTTTTATGTTCATGTTATGAACAAGACCCATTCTCCCTATTTTGTCATAATGGACGCACCCAGTGATCTGTGTTACGCGCCAGTGCACACTGCGGGACTGGGTGCGAAGCTCTGTGCAGAGTTGACCGAGCCGGTGAGCAATCCATTTTATGAACGAATTCGCCCCAAAGTTTTCCATATGATCTATAAAGCACAGGCACTATGGCCCGAATTCACAAAGAAAGGTTAGTCGACAAGCCTAGGTTTATATACGTCATATGACGCGTTTTGACACGTTTTTACAAACCTAGGTTCCTAGGTTTGTAAAAACGCGTCAAATGGCGCACATAAACCTAGGTTTGTCGACAAACCTCCTTTGTGCATTCGAGCCATTATGTTTAAAAATTACAACATAAAGTTAAATGAAAATACATACTCTTAGTTTTGATTTAAAATTCATCATTTGTCACTTGTCAGTTTGAAAAATTAAAAATTAAAAAAATCAAAGATATACTATTGCAGAGAATATCATATTTCTTTGCCATATAAAGTGCTACTAACCTTTCGTATCTTCATTCTTTGCAACCTCGATGCTAATTTCTACACCGTCTGTTATTGCCTCATTTTCATCAAATCTGTAGCATATAATAAGAACCATTTCAATGATGATAATAATAACAATAATAATAATTTCACAAGAGTTTGTTGTCTCTACACCGTCTGGTATTGCCTGATTTTGATCAAATCTGAAGCAAATAATAATATTAAAATTGATGATGATGATGATGATGATAATAATAATGATAATAATAATAATAAAAGTTATAATATTAACAAGAAATAATAACAGAGATAATAAAAATAATAATAGCATTCAATTATAATAATAATAATAATTATTATTATTTCTTTCTACATGTACATCTATGTAATCCTAAACTTTTTAAATATTTCTCTTTAAGATGATGATAATAATAATAATAATAATGATAATATTAATAACATTAACAATAATAATAATCTAATACCAACTAATGAATGGCTGGCACGTATAGGAAGGAAAAGTAGCTCATTGTGCTCTTTTTGCAATGCGACATCCGAGACAATGGATCATTTATTTTTTACATTGCAGCCTTTTGGAATGCGCTACACAGAAGTGTGACAGGTTTTAATCCTGATTATTTTCTTACAGGCAAAATTATTTTATTTGGAATTACTGAACCAAAAAGTCAAGCCACCTCAGCTTTTAATTTTCTTACTTTACATGGTAAACAGTTCATTTTACGATGTAAATATCAAGAGAGTATGCCTAGTTTGAAACAATTTAATAATTATATTATATTATATATTACTGAAGAAGATATTGCAAAAAAGAAAAACAAATTTGAGAAGCATATGGCAAAGTCGCAAAACATCAACAAGTATTTCTGCGTTGCGTAATGATCAATGTTATTTTATGTGCGAAACATTTCAAGGGATAGATTTGTTTTTTTTGGTTTCATTTTTTGTTTTGTTCATGTTGTGGTGTATTTGATGTACTATGTTCTATTATGTAATAAAAAAGGTCAGATTATATCATGCGTTATGCCCCGGCGGTGTGGCCGGTCCGACTACGGACCAGTGGGGGAGGGAGGGGCTATACATGTTCTTTACTTCTTGGCCTCTCTCTTTCCATTGTGTGTCGGTCTGATGGTCGTATCGTCTGTGCGGCCGGGGTAAACAGAAGTATCATGCTATGTTTTTTAATGTTACACTGACAATGTGAAACCACAAGATTGTAAGTGTGAAACAATATGATTATTTATTATTTTTCTGCAAAACAAGGTTACACATATTTTGTAAATCATTGTGTTTTCTGACCAATAAAACTTATCAAGATGAGAAAAAAATATTTAAAAAAATAGTTATTGTGATAACGATTAATTTATTACATGTACATCCTTTTCAAATACGTGCCATAACATGAATATGTATCCATATGTCTTGAAAAAAAATTTTTTTAAAGTTTCAAATGTTTGAAAATTGTTAGATTTTATTTCCTCATTGTCTTCTTAAAACAAAATATTGATAGATATGTTACCGACAATTAATGCGTTCAATTCATTCTAATTAAAAAAATCAATCAGGAAAAGTTTCACATTTAGATTCCAACAGTTACATGTAGTAATACTGTGCACAATGTTTTGATGTGTCACCTCACCCCTTCCTCACGTGATCAAAAAGTAACACAAATATAGACATCACAGCACGATTATGAACATTGTAGACACTGTAAAAATCATAGTTTTCACATTATTGTAGACATACTGGTATTCACAAATGTGTCTATGCACATTTACAAATTTGATCACATACGATGACAGTTTATAATATATATCTTCACTGATAAAAACTTATTCAATAACCAACAAAAGAAAAAATAAGAAAGATATTCGATAAAAAAAGGAAAAGTAATCACAAACGGAATTACATTAATTAGCATAAGATAAAATCAACCAGATCAAAATCATCCTGCAACCCAACCCTTTATTATGTTAGAAAAAAATGTCATGTATCCAAACAGAAAAGGAGTGATCATACTAAATATTTAGTCAACATAACTTGTAATAAAGTTGTCTTTAATGAATTTTTTTTTTAATTGAATGGAAGAAACACATACACTGAACACAAAGAGGGATCAATAAGGAACAATAAAGAGAGGGAAAGGGAGAGAAAGGGAGAGAGAGACAGAGGGAAAAAATTAAAGAGATAATTCACTTACCCTTGTCCTGTAAGGACTTTCTTTAGACTGGTCTTTCCAACACGTTCTTGTCCCACAAGCATCAGGCGAGTTTGGAATACTTTCTTCGTGCCAGCTTGAGCTGCTTCGGCATATGCGGCTTGGCGTACCCTCAGCCCCCGAGCGAGGATCTCAGGTGGCGCCGAAAGACCGCCGAAGGAAATATCATGCTGAGTACTCCCTGAGTCTTGTTTGAGAGATGTCAGTTGGTCGTCGTTTCCCTCGTTATTACCAGTATCATCTTTAATAATGAATATCAAGAATAACACAACAAATATGTCATAATAAAGATTCAAATTTGGCCCACCACTGAAAGCAAAACCGTTTTATTGTTCTAAAGTATTAAAACACAAGAAAAGCCGGAACAACCATCATGTTCAAAATCAAAAAGTTTGTGTTTTGATTTACTGTTTAAATTTGCAGCTTACACCTTAGTCACGCCACAAAAACTGACTCTACAGCGACTTCAAACTAATCGATTTTTGGCTGTTTCAGGTATTATGATTCTTTTTTTTTGGTCTTGACTGTTGTCAGTCTGGTGTCGGTCTATTGCTGTGATTGAGGTATTGTATGTATAAATACACTACATCTTCCAAGCAAGACCTCTCGAATTAAACGGGGATGACCTGGGCTTTCTCTCGTAAAGATCCTCCACACAAATCAATTGCACACTTTGATACTCTCATTAGTACAGAGTTACGATTGATATCAAGATAGGTCCCTGGTAGTTTGAAGAAAAACAAATGTCGGTATTAAAGAGCACCTGCTGAATAGGAAGTATACCTTCTTGATAGAAAAAAATATCCACCGAAAAAATCTCACAAAAATATTATGTGTATTAAACATTGATACTTGAGGAATAGGCTCAAATATCCTCAATTCACTTTCTGCTGTTTGTACAAATATTGCTTTAGACATGTTACATCAGAAGCTGAAAACAATCCAACGTTTCTTGGAAAGAAACACTGAGTGGAACATGCTTTTAATAGACAAAAGAAATAGTTTCATTTATATACATCTACCACAGTTTTATGGCCAAAAAAAAACAAAGAACGAGTCTTCTTTCAAGAATTAACCAAAAAATATACTCAGTAAAGTTTTGAGACACATTTTTTTTGGGTGTGGTAGGTTCACTTTTTATGAACCTATTTAGAAGTGCCGTAGTGCAGTGCTTTATTCACTTGACTCCCAATCCAAGGGTTGGGGTTCAAATCCCTGCTCGGTACTAATATCCTTTGACAAGACATTAATCCACATTAGCCACCCTTAACCCAACTTGTGGGGTGAGTACAGTAGTGCTTCATTCACTTGACTCTCAACTCAAGGGTTGAGGGGTCGAATCTCATCCCGGCCCTAACGTCCCTTTGCAAGACGTTAATCCACATTTGGCACTCTCCGCATGCACAGGTGTAAATGGGTTCCCTAAAATTGCTTGCAGGGCCCTCAGGAAGAACTGCATTGGAGCTGGTGAGGCTTCCCTTCGTCTCCTCCCATTTGGACTATTGCAACTCCCTCATTGCTGGCCTCCCAATTTTTATATATCTCCTCTCCAGCGCATCCAAAATTCAGCAGCTAGATTGATCACATTAAGTAGGAAAGATGACCATATATCCCCTGTTCTTCGCTCACTTCATTGGCTACCGGTCCATTCTCGCATTACTTCAAGATCTTACTTCTTTCATACAAAATAACACATAACTTTGCCCCCAAATATCTTCATGACCTAGTCTCCCTTCGATCCTCCTTTTCTGCCAGATCCCTCCGTTCATCTTCCTCCATGCAATTAGTTCCCGGCCCACGTACAATAACTGGTTATGGTGACCGTGCCTTTTCATCGATTGCACCCACCCTCTGGAACATACTCCCACCCCATATTCAAAATGGCCCATCCATTGAATCATCCAAAACCCTTCTCAAGACCCACCTTTTTAATCAGTCATTGTATACCAGAGGCGCACACAAGTACAGGTAGTTAATTCCATTCAACTGAATTGCATCGTATTAGTAATATTGAACGCTATTGTACATGTTGAATAATTATACTGAGTTAGACAATACCACCTGTGCGCTTAGAAAAGCCTGTATTAAGCGCCCTATGACCACCTATTGATTTTGTCAGAATTTGTCTTTCTTCTTCTTATTTTCATTTATTTATCCGCACTTTTTTGTGTAAAGGAAAACTCAAGATAAGTTCAGTCAATTTCTTTCAATTTTGGCACAGTTATAGGTCATTGTCATGAGACATGAAAATAACATTTTCAAGGTCCTCAGGTTTTCATGACGTCATCCAGGCGCCATTTTGTGAAATTTTCTGAAAATCAACTCATGATCATATCTTCATACGGAAAGTCATTTCTCATCCATATCTATCATGATCAAGGTCAATATCTGTCCGGTCAATAAAATGCGTATGGTCTGTCCGCGCGCAAAATTTTAAAATTCTCCAAATCGTCTCAAATTCATTTTGCATACATTTCATGCAATTTTGCGCATTTGTCAAGAAATTGCGCATACGCGCACGTTTTCGTTCGTCATGGCCGTACACAACATAGTCGTATAATTGCAATTCTTTCATGATATTTTAAATTCTTTTTCAAACAATTTGATACCATGTATATCTCTAGCTTGATGACCATTAATAATGGAATGAGCGTCCGCTCAAGATAAATGTCAGTGCGCGCAAGCTTTTATAATACCCCCACTCCCCCCATTTATTTTAAAATTTTGATAGAATATGTGTCGGAGAAATGATTTCATGTCTCATTTGGCGGCATGTCAGAATTTTCTTAATTTGCGTGTTATGCCTATGGAAGGTGAATTTCGTTCACATCATGACTCTAAATAACATTGTTCTTTCAACAGTATCTCGCTTATTTTTGCTCTATTTTCTCCCCAATTTTAGTATGTTATAGCTGAGACTATGAGTTATCGCAAGTGTGCCTTTTGTTAGTTTGATCAGATGTTGGGGTCATGTTGACATTTTCAATTGAAAGTTGAAATTGCGACTATGCTAAGACCGTTTGTCAGCTTTGCATGTAATGTCTATAAGACATATTTTGGTCTATTGGTTATTTAAAAGCACTCAAATCCTATTACGGTGACCCAGGTTCGATTCCTGGTGGGTCAATTTTTTTTTTCTTTCATTTTATGTTTGATTGTATCATCTTCTTTGACTACTATAACCTATCATATATAATTTACACGCAATGTAATAAAATGCCTTATTTTGCATGTTATATCTATATGGGAGAGGAATGTCAATAGTTTGGTACAACCCTATGGGAAAACTGATTCCTTGTTGTGTATTTTACCTATATGGTTATTGTCCAAAGTCTACTACAATATCAAATTGTCCCATTTCTATGATGCTAATCTCCTTCCCAAACGTTTATATTTATCCAGTTATTCAGCCCAGGTATATGCAATGTTTACGTTTCTCCCACAGACATAGAATTATACAGTAGGCTTGCGGGTGCACCATGTGATAGAGAGGGAGGATTGAGGAGTCCTGAAAAGGACTCTCTGTAATCTTTCTGGAGGGTGTGTAGTCCTGAAAAGGACTGTTGGTGTAGTCTTGAAAAAGACTGTTGGTTATCTTTAATACTTAGTTTACAGGGCGTATCATAATAAAGGATATTGAAGTTTAATGACGATTTATATGATCACTACTGATTTCATAATCAAGCATTTTATGTCTGTTGTAAAGGACAGAATGTCCTCTTTTTAATGACACCCCGATCATACTACTACTGTCACAGTTGACTGAATAACAAAGCATTGCTGTCCACCATGTGAAAGGTGCACTGTGACAAGTTAGCATTCACAGATAAATTCTAAAGACTAGTGCTTGTGTCAGCCCAGACATATCGAAATGATGAACAATGAGTGGATTATGTGTCTAAGAAGGAAATGTTATCAAACTTGGCACAGTGCACCTTTCACATGGTGGACAGCAATGCTTTGTTATTCAGTCAACTGTGACAGTAGTAGTATGATCGGGGTGTCATTAAAAAGAGGACCTTCTGTCCTTTACAACAGACATAAAATGCTTGATTATGAAATCAGTAGTGATCATATAAATCGTCATTAAACTTCAATATCCTTTATTATGATACGCCCTGTATAGTTCTAAGGAGAACTATAGCGCTTGGAGAGGATGGGTTGCGGGAGTGGCTCGACGTTTCGAACAGGTTGACTATCCGTCGTCAGGAGTGGAGAATAGCTAGCATGCGTGAGCTTAAGTCACCTGGGTGCGGACGTCGGGGGAAAGTACATGACTGTGTGGGCTTGAGTCATCGGGGAATGGACATGGATGGTTCTTTGTTCATATTATGATATATTCATACCTGTTAATTATGCCTCAATATTAACAAAGAATGTGTAGCGTTCCATACACCCATTTATTGTGGGGTCAGCAAACTTTTATATCGGCACTTCCTTTTTGTATAATAAATTACGTGCACCTGTGATATGACATTTGTGGTCGCCATGGTTTGTTTTTCTTTTAGCGCCAATCACGGCGTTCCATAGTCTTGTGTTTTTGGCTAAGCAGCGTGATTATCGCCACTCATCCCGTATGTACTCAGCAGAGCTACACGTGTCTACGGTTTTAGTCATTTTCCTTACTTCATACATATCGCGTACGATTTTTGCGACGTTGTATTTTTCTTGGTCTATTTAATCGTCTGCGGTAGTATTTCTTTTCGTCGCTGGATTAAATACGAGTCTTCATTTGTTAATTCGCCAAGTAGGCTATTCATTATTTTTCTTCGGTTACGCTTGGGCTAGCCAGAGGCAGCCATTTTGTTTCTGAGCACATTTATTGTATATATATTCCTGATAGTTGGTTCTCGTCGAAGCTTCCAATAAGATTGTGTATTGCATTTGCCTTGTTGAATTGACCGAGTGTTTCATCGTCGAAACTACGTAGTGATTTCGTCGTGAAGACATTTCAAGCTTTGGGTCATTTCCAGTCTCCTTAATTCCAGTTTTTCTGGTGAGTTCAAATACCACTTTCTTTTCTCACGTCTATTTAATTTTAGTTGAACCTGTATTTTGGTTCTACATTGGTGACCCCGACGTGATTTATTTTTGTGGGAATTTCGTTATCTGTTTGTCATTATGAATGACGATAAGGAGCAACCTGGTCCTGGGAGTTCAGTTTCTAGTAATGTTGACTCGGCGCCAGCCACTCAAGGCGCATCCGTCACAGCTTTTGGTTTGAAGCTTCCCCCATATTGGCCTGGCGACCCGGCTTTGTGGTTCGCGCAGGTGGAAGCCCAGTTTTTGACAAGGAGAATCACCCAACAGGAGACTAAATATGCTCATGTCATATCGTCATTACAACCCGAGATAGCCCAGGAGGTGAGAGACTTTATCATTTCTCCTCCAGCCCAGGACCGGTATGATAAGTTGAAGGCGGAACTTATTAAGCGTACTAGCGATTCCGAGCAGAGACGCCTACATCAGCTTTTAATCGCCGAAGAACTTGGAGATAGGAAGCCCTCACAGCTCCTTCGCCGGATGCGGCAATTGCTCGAAGACTCGGCTTTAGAGGAGAGTATACTGAGAGAGTTATTCCTGCAGCGATTACCCAGTAATGTTAGGGTGGTGTTGGCTTCCTGTTCAGATACAATGGGCATCCAACATTTAGCTGATTTGGCAGACCGGGTTTTAGAAGTTGCATCTCCACTTTCGGTTGCTAGTGTAGTGATATGACTAAAGGTGTTGTACACATATGCAAATATGCACATACATGTTTCCACTGCTTTCTTGAGTGTGTGTATGCAAATATGCACATATCCACTGCACCTTGTGGAAGCCATGACCTAAACAATAGTAAACACTTCCATGATCATGCATGGGCAATCAGGCATGAATATATGAATAAATGTACATGGACAGTGTATGCAGAGAAGGGATGTTGGTATGTTAGGAGAGGGACACATGTTTTGGGCTCTGAGAAAGGAGGTACTGATATAGAGAGAAGACTCCATGTTGGATTTTTAAGGTGTGTCCCTTGCAGGACCTAGACGATTGAGTTGATTGATATTGAGAGAGACAGAAAAGAGTTAAGTCTGAACCAATAAAGATGGAACCAAATGGAACCAAATTGAATCCTGCGTCCTTATTACTTGGCTCGTTACACTAGCACTAGTGTACTAACTCCTCGCCCTTCGAGTCCTACCCATGTTCTTCAAACTCAATCTAGGTCGCATTCCCATACTGATGAAGTCCAGCGCTTGTCAGCGCAAGTCGCACAGCTGTCTGTTCAAGTTCAAGCGCTGACTTCTTCGTTAGATGATCGGCGTAGCCGCAGCAATTCTAGAGCCGGTAGAGGTAACAACCCTTCAAGACGACGCCCATCTCAGTCGAGAAGTCCTAGCCGTCACCTGGACCATGCTGGCAGTGAGTGTTGGTATCATTGGGCATACGGTGACAAGGCCCGCAAGTGTGTCAGTCCTTGTTCATGGAGTCATCGACCTCTTTCGGGAAACGACGCAGCCCGGGAATAGGGGCGACTACTTCCTTGGGCACTCCACACTCCAGTCGCCTTTTCTTCATTCATGATAAGGCCAGTGGCACCAAATTCCTAGTTGACACCGGGGCGGAAGTCAGTGTTATTCCACCTACAGCCCAGGATAGGCGACAACTATCCAAGTCAGACATTTTTCTCCAGGCTGTCAACAAGACACAGATACCTACATATGGTGAGCGTTCTCTTACTTTGGATTTGGGCCTTAGACAGACTTTTCGTTTTATTTTTTGGGTTGCAGACCTCCCTATACCCATCATTGGGGCAGATTTTTTGAATGAGTTTGGCCTCGTGGTGGATGTTCGTCATCGGAGACTCCTCGATTCCACAACGAGACTCATGATTAATGGCATTCGTGCTCCACGTCACACACAAGTCGTCAGCCCTATGTTTTCACAACCATCAAGTCAAGGCAGTGATAGGTATGCCGCCATTTTGGGAGAGTTTCCCGACATAACTCATTTGGACTTTCATCACAAGGCTGTGAAGCATACCGTGACACATCATATTGTTACGTCCGGACCACCAGCTTACTCTCGTCCCCGTCGATTGGCTGCTGATCGTTTAAAGGTTGCGCGGTCTGAATTTGAGCACATGCAGGAACTTGGGATTATCAGACCTTCATCCAGCAATTGGTCTTCACCTCTCCATATGGTCCCGAAATCTACCCCAGGTAACTGGCGGCCATGTGGAGATTATCGCGCCTTGAACAATCAGACTGTACCAGATCGATATCCAGTTCCACATATTCAAGATTTCACTGCATCATTGGCGGGTAAGACGATCTTCTCGAAAATAGATCTTGTGAAGGCCTACCACCAGATTCCCGTGGAACCCGCTGATGTACCGAAGACGGCCATAACTACACCTTTTGGACTTTTCGAGTTCACACGTATGCCATTCGGTCTTCGAAATGCCGCCCAGTCATTCCAGGGTTTGATGAACGAGATAGTTAGAGGTTTGCCGTTCGTTTTTGTGTATATAGATGACATTCTAGTCGCTAGTGCATCCGAGAAGGAGCATGAAGAGCATCTTCGACTTCTTTTCACTCGCCTTCATGACTATGGAATGGTGATCAATCCGGCTAAGTGTGTGTTTGGTGTGAACTCCCTTGTTTTCTTAGGACACCACATCGACGCAGAAGGTATTCGACCCCTCGAGGAGCGTGTGAAGGAAGTTCGTGAGTTTGCTCGTCCTTCTTCTCTTCGCCAGCTCCGTGGTTTCTTGGGACTCGTCAACTTCTACAGGCGTTTTATCCCTCATTGCTCGGATTTGCTCCAGCCTTTGACTGACATTCTGAGAAATCAGAAACGTAAGAACCAGCCAATTTCACTTGACGATACTGCTTTTGCTGCATTCAACAGGGTGAAAGAGGTATTGGCTGATTCTACACTTCTCGTCCATCAGCAACTTGGTGCCCCATTGTCCTTGGTGGTCGACGCCTCTGACTTCGGCGTTGGTGGAGTAGTACAGCAGCATGTTGATAACCAATGGCAACCTCTGGCGTTCTTCTCCAAACGATTCCAACCGGCTGAGACGAAGTATAGTACGTTTTCCAGAGAACTCTTAGCTGCTTATTTAGGCATCAAGCATTTCCGCCACATTTTGGAAGGTCGTCATTTCACGATTTATACTGATCACAAGCCTCTGACGTATGCGCTGAATTCCAAGCCAGATAGGCATTCACCACGGGAAATACGTCAGTTGGATTTTGTCTCTCAGTACACTTCTGACATTCGTCATATTAGTAGGAAGGACAACACAGTCGCGGATGCCCTTTCTCGTTGTCATATCGGTGCTCTACATTCAGATAAGCCTTTCATTGATTTCAAGGTTATAGCAGATGCTCAGGGAGCAGATGAAGAGCTCGATAGTCTCCGCCAACTTCCATCGCTGTCGTTTAAGCGTGTTCCTCTTCCTACTTCAGATGGACAGATTTGGTGTGACATTTCAACGGGACATGACCGTCCTTACGTCCCCAAACAGCATCGCCGCGCTGTTTTCGACAGTTTGCATAACATGTCTCATCCAGGTATCCGGGCTACACGTCGTTTGCTTACGGATCGTTTTGTGTGGTCTGGCATCAACTCTGATGTGCGGAAATGGGCAAAGTCTTGTCTTCAGTGTCAACGGTGTAAGGTTCATAGACATACTAAGTCGCCGTTAGGAACCTACGCCACTCCTGATGCTCGGTTCGATCATGTTCATATTGATCTAGTAGGACCTCTTCCTCCGTCAGAAGGATATGTGTATTTGCTTACATGTATAGACCGGTTCACTCGCTGGCCTGCAGCTATTCCACTCAAGGATATTACAGCAGAGTCCGTGGCCAAGGCTTTCATAGCTCACTGGGTTGCTTTGTATGGAGTTCCGTCGACCATAACCACAGATCGAGGACGACAGTTTGAGTCGCATCTATTTCAAGCTCTCACCAATCTCTTGGGGAGCAGACGAACCAGGACGACTGCATACCATCCTGCTTCAAATGGGCTCGTGGAGCGGTTTCATCGACAATTGAAGTCCTCCCTCAAGGCTCATGCTAACACACGCTGGATGGAGACACTTCCTATTGTCATGTTAGGTATTCGAACTGCAGTGAAGTTTGATTTGGGTTGTTGCGCATCGGAACTAGTCTATGGAACCACCATTCGGTTACCAGGGCAATTTGTAGCACCCAGTCAGGCTAGTGGTGTTGTGGATCTCAGTGATTATGTCAACAGGTTGAGAAAGCAGATGAGCGAACTGCGACCTCAATCTACTCGTCTTTCCCAGCGACAGTCGCACGTGCATCCTGATCTCTCTCATTGTTCCCATGTGTTTGTCCGTCACGATGCTGTAAAGGCACCACTGCAGCCTCCTTACGATGGACCCTTTGGGGTAGTCAGTCGAGATGGCAAGTTTTTTACCTTGAACTTGGGTAGGAGACATGATACTGTCAGCATCGACAGATTGAAACCAGCCTACATCGAGGAGGAATTTGCGAGTGTTGACAAATCATCTACGGTTCTTGACGATGTGTTATCCGCTAGTGTTCCGAATGAAGCTACACCTTCCAAGTCAGCAGATCTTCCCATTCCTTCTCCTCTTCCAGTGAAGACTACTCGGTGTGGGAGACACGTACGTTGGCCTGCTCGGTATGTCCAGTATTTTGCAGTTAGTTGAAGCTACCATGTGTCTATTTGGGTATCGATTGTTTCCTTTTTCCAAGTCCAATCTAGAGGGGGACTATGTAGCGTTCCACACACCCATTTATTGTGGGGTCAGCAAACTTTTATATCGGCACTTCCTTTTTGTATAATAAATTACGTGCACCTGTGATATGACATTTGTGGTCGCCATGGTTTGTTTTTCTTTTAGCGCCAATCACGGCGTTCCATAGTCTTGTGTTTTTGGCTAAGCAGCGTGATTATCGCCACTCATCCCGTATGTACTCAGCAGAGCTACACGTGTCTACGGTTTTAGTCATTTTCCTTACTTCATACATATCGCGTACGATTTTTGCGACGTTGTATTTTTCTTGGTCTATTTAATCGTCTGCGGTAGTATTTCTTTTCGTCGCTGGATTAAATACGAGTCTTCATTTGTTAATTCGCCAAGTAGGCTATTCATTATTTTTCTTCGGTTACGCTTGGGCTAGCCAGAGGCAGCCATTTTGTTTCTGAGCACATTTATTGTATATATATTCCTGATAGTTGGTTCTCGTCGAAGCTTCCAATAAGATTGTGTATTGCATTTGCCTTGTTGAATTGACCGAGTGTTTCATCGTCGAAACTACGTAGTGATTTCGTCGTGAAGACATTTCAAGCTTTGGGTCATTTCCAGTCTCCTTAATTCCAGTTTTTCTGGTGAGTTCAAATACCACTTTCTTTTCTCACGTCTATTTAATTTTAGTTGAACCTGTATTTTGGTTCTACATTGGTGACCCCGACGTGATTTATTTTTGTGGGAATTTCGTTATCTGTTTGTCATTATGAATGACGATAAGGAGCAACCTGGTCCTGGGAGTTCAGTTTCTAGTAATGTTGACTCGGCGCCAGCCACTCAAGGCGCATCCGTCACAGCTTTTGGTTTGAAGCTTCCCCCATATTGGCCTGGCGACCCGGCTTTGTGGTTCGCGCAGGTGGAAGCCCAGTTTTTGACAAGGAGAATCACCCAACAGGAGACTAAATATGCTCATGTCATATCGTCATTACAACCCGAGATAGCCCAGGAGGTGAGAGACTTTATCATTTCTCCTCCAGCCCAGGACCGGTATGATAAGTTGAAGGCGGAACTTATTAAGCGTACTAGCGATTCCGAGCAGAGACGCCTACATCAGCTTTTAATCGCCGAAGAACTTGGAGATAGGAAGCCCTCACAGCTCCTTCGCCGGATGCGGCAATTGCTCGAAGACTCGGCTTTAGAGGAGAGTATACTGAGAGAGTTATTCCTGCAGCGATTACCCAGTAATGTTAGGGTGGTGTTGGCTTCCTGTTCAGATACAATGGGCATCCAACATTTAGCTGATTTGGCAGACCGGGTTTTAGAAGTTGCATCTCCACTTTCGGTTGCTAGTGTAGTGATATGACTACAGGTGTTGTACACATATGCAAATATGCACATACATGTTTCCACTGCTTTCTTGAGTGTGTGTATGCAAATATGCACATATCCACTGCACCTTGTGGAAGCCATGACCTAAACAATAGTAAACACTTCCATGATCATGCATGGGCAATCAGGCATGAATATATGAATAAATGTACATGGACAGTGTATGCAGAGAAGGGATGTTGGTATGTTAGGAGAGGGACACATGTTTTGGGCTCTGAGAAAGGAGGTACTGATATAGAGAGAAGACTCCATGTTGGATTTTTAAGGTGTGTCCCTTGCAGGACCTAGACGATTGAGTTGATTGATATTGAGAGAGACAGAAAAGAGTCAAGTCTGAACCAATAAAGATGGAACCAAATGGAACCAAATTGAATCCTGCGTCCTTATTACTTGGCTCGTTACAAATGGCGTAATCGGCAGGATGGGTTATTAACTTCTTTTAGAGTAGGCCTACTGACTTGGTTTACTGGAATTGGAACTGGCAGCTAGCGCATGGCGTTACTTTGACCAAACGATGAGACGTAATGTATGCATGGGTTCGAACCCCATCCGTGGAGCGTACTACTACTACTACCATGGAGCTGTGGCGATCAGTCCGCTGGTGTTTTGAGACGTGGGACCAACTTCGGAGCTATTTTACATCAATCTTCAATATTTAGCATCAATCTTCACATGGAATCTGTTTTGCAGTGTTATGCCAGCTGTTGATACTTAGATGTCGGATCGATTATCGTCTTTTCTCCATCTACATGATTGTATATTAGCTGGAGCCGGAGTGGATCATTTTGGAAAAAACATGTACATGATTGTGCATTACTTGTGTCTTCTGGAGAGAATAGAATATGGCAAGGGTTTGATGATTTTAGGGAAGTTCATTTAACCCTCCATTCCTTAATAGTCAAGTACCCGGTAAGGATCTTTCTTCATTGATTTTGTAGTCAAGTTGAGACGTGTGAGTAATTTCTCAATCGAATAAAGATAGAACAGCATATAGATTTGAATGCTACAACGTGACAACAGTTTGAAGTCTTGAACGAGTCAGAAGGATGTCAATACTTTATGATGAACTGGTGATCGGACGGAAAAAACAGCGTGACATTTTGAGATTTATTAGAGAACTAGTATTGAGACTTTCACAGTTACAATAACTATATTGATATTTTTACCTCTAGTAATTTCTCTGTACAAAATGGCTGAAGAAGTGAAGTCTGATGATTTAGTTGATAAATTAATATCGGGTCTTACTAATGTTCTGAATGTTCAAGGAGGTAGAGTAACACATTTGCGTGCACCCAGGTTACCCCGATTTTCTGGTAAATCCTCTCCTGGAGAATTTACACTATCCCAATGGTTAGAAGAGGTAGACATTTATTGTGATCAGTGTGACATTCCCTCAAGTCAAAAGGCTCAAGTGATTCTAAACCACTTAGATGGGGCGGCGAGACAAGAGATCAGATGTCACTCGATCTCAGCAGATGACTTAGATTCATTGATTACGTTGTTAAAACGCCATTTTGGTTCTAAAGAAACCACTCAATCCCTCCAGAAGAGATTTCATGAAAGAGTTCAGAAAGAAGGGGAGTCTTTAGATGAGTTTTCTAGGGCACTGATGTGTATGTATGATGCTATCATAAATGTGGCACCAAGTAGTGAGAAAGGGGCATTCAAAGGCCTGAGGGATTCAGTCCTTAGTGATAAGTTTGTAGCGGGAGCACGTAGTCATAGCACACGCCTTGAACTACGGCGCATCCAATTGGCTAATTCGGGTAAAACATTTTTGGAAATCCGAGATTATGCATTAGATTTGTTGGATAGCTTTGACAATAAGGCAGAGGGTACTACTAAACATGTCTACGAGGTGTCAGTTGAAGGGGCAGACAGAAATGTAATCGATCATTTAGTGCAACAAGCTGCACTAGAACAATGTGTGCGGCAACAGCAGACTCTTTTGGAACGTCAGCAAGAGCAATTGTCAGAATTATTGGCAAGACAGCCCCAGGCATCACCAAAATATTCAAGGCAGAAACGTATTCCTAATTGTTTTTATTGTGGTAAGCCTGGTCACATTCAAGCACGGTGTTGGGAGTTACAAAAGGAATTACCGAATAGGAATAATGAATATCAGAATTCAGGCGATTTAAACGCCAATCCCCTTCTCTAGTGTTGGACCAGAGTGAAGAGGGGGAAACTCAGTCGGTCCATGTTGGTAATGTTCATGACGATACACAACTGGCACCTGATGACATTTTAACTAAGTTGGTTAGAGAAAGCCCCAAAGCAGTTGTTGATTTAGCTGGTGTTTCAGTAGAGTGTACTCTTGATACTGGGGCAGAAACCTCTTTGATTAGCTCATCATTTTATTATGAGCATTTGGCTGACAAGTTGAGTAATATAAAGCCAGCAAAGGTATGTGTACGAGTTGTGGGTGCAAATAGGTTACAAGTTCCTATTGAAGGATATGTGGAAATTCCTCTTTCTGTAGAGAATCACCTTTTTGATGCTCATTTCTTAATTGTTGATGACTCTGCCCAAGGCAAAGCCCTTATTGACAGTAAGCAAAGTCATGTATTGTTGGGTTGTAATGTGTTATATGATTTAAAAGAGCATGTAAAGGATTTCAATGGGTCAGATGCTGAAGCTTGGAATTTTGTGATGAAATGTTTAGATCTTACAAAGCCTGTAGACCCAAGCCTCAATCTTCAAAGAGGTGTTAAACCAAATAAGAGTGTAAATGGTAGAACTGGTAGAAGACCTGTAGTCATTCATTCTAGACAAGTGCAGACTGTAGTGTGTCAATTGAGAACCCCACCTAATGCTTTGACAGATAAGTTGGTTATAGTGGAAGGAAACCATGAAGTAGGGGAGACTTGTGTAATTTATGATTCTTGTGAGACTAGTAATGGAAAGTCAGTCACAGTTCTTGTCACAAATCTTGGGTCTCAACCTTTAGTAATACCCCCATATACTAAATTGGTAGATGTAACTGAAGTGTCAAGTTCAAATGAAATAGTTGTTGAACCTCAAGATCAACACATCAGTGTTTCCATCTTAAACATACTGGTAGAGTCCCCTAGTGGTGCTCCTGATCGAGAGCAGAATGTGCTTGACAGTCAAAATCAAGGTAATCCTTCAAAGGAAGTGTTTACATTCAGTGATGGAAGTCAGTACTCTTTACCACCCGGTTTGGATTTGGAATCTTGTAGGTTATCTGAACATGAAAAAGAAAGAGTGGTACGCTTGATTCAAAAACATGATGCTGTTTTCTCTAAAGGTGATTTTGATGTTGGTTTGTGTACTGAGGTGCCTCATGAGATAAAGACAACTGATGATCAACCGGTTAATCAGCCTTATCGTAGAATTCCTCCCCATTATGTGAAAGAAGTGAAGGACACTCTCAAGCAATTGTTAGATCAAGGGATCATAGAACCTAGTAGTAGTCCTTATGCAAGCCCAGTGGTGCTTGTCAAGAAAAAAGATGGCAGTTTGCGCATATGTGTAGATTATCGTCAGTTAAATAAGAAGACAGTTAAAGATGCTTTTCCATTGCCACGAATCGATGAGTCCCTTGAGGCACTCAATGGTGCAGTTTATTTTTCATCTCTTGATTTAGTCCATGGATATCATCAGGTTGTAATGGATTTTGATTCTAGAAAGAAGTCTGCTTTTCGAGTTCCGTTTGGTTTATTTCAATACAATCGTATGCCTTTCGGTTTGGTTAATGCTCCCAGTACTTTTCAGAGAGTCATGGAATGCTGCTTGGGAGATATGAACCTGACAGAGTTGTTGATTTATTTAGATGACATTCTTTTGTTTTCTCCTTCATTTGATGTCCATTTAGAAACCTTAGATAAAGTTCTTACAAGGCTAGGAGAGTTTGGGTTGAAGGTCAAAGGGAAGAAATGTAGTTTGCTTCAAACAGAAGTTACATATTTAGGTCATGTAGTAAATGCTGAAGGAATTTCTGTAGACAAAGGCAAAGTCCAAAAGGTGTTGGATTGGCCAGTTCCTAAAAATTCAGATGAGTTGAGATCGTTTTTAGGCCTAGCCAGTTATTATAGGCGTTTCGTTAAGAATTTCTCATCCTTGGCAGCACCACTTCATGCTATCTTACCACCAACTGTGAAAGGGAAATGTAAGAAACCAATGCAGTCTTTCGTCTGGTCCGAAGAGGCCCAAATAGCATTTGATGATTTGAAAGTAGTACTGACAAGTGTTCCAGTGTTGAAATATCCTGATTTTTCGAGGCCATTTATTTTGGAAACTGATGCTTCTTTGAAGGGCCTAGGTGCATGTTTGATGCAAGAGGATAGTGATGGTGTCCCACATCCCATAGCATATGCTAGTCGAGGATTAAGAGGTGCAGAGAAGAATTATCCTGATTACAGTTCCTTTAAACTAGAACTCCTTGCATTGAAGTGGGCGGTTGTGGATAAGTTTCGAGATTATTTGATAGGGAGTTCTTTTACTGTTCTGACAGACAATAATCCTCTTGCTCACATTCACACAGCTAAGTTAGAAGCTTGTGCAATGAGATGGGTTGCTCAGTTAGCTGCTTTTAATTTTGACATTAAGTTTCGTTCTGGTAAGAGCAACAAATGTGCAGATGCTTTGAGTCGGTATCCTGAAGATTTCCCTGCAGCAGAAGTGGAACATGTAATGTGTGCAACACTTCATACTACGAGTATCAACAAAGCTGTTCCTCACCAGGCAGAGGTGAATCAAGGAACTTGTAACATTCCGTCGGATAAGGCTTCTCCTGGAATTTTCCCGTCTTTGTCTCCAAGTCAAATGACAGCTTTGCAGAGGTCAGACCCTGTCCTTAAATATGTTTGGAAACGTTGGGATCAAGGTTTGAACCCAAAAGATGTAGTTGGAGGTTCCAATGAGCCACCAGAAGTTAGACGTTGGTTGCGGCAGTGGTCTAGAATTGTTGAGAAGGATGGTGCACTCTGTAGGCATGTAGATGACCCTATACATGGTGAAATCTTTCAATATTTGTTACCAGAATGTCTCCGCTTACAGGTTTTAGAAGGAGCTCATGGCGGGTGGGGCCATCAAGGGGTCACTAGGACTTTTTCCATTCTTAGAAGGCGTGTTTATTGGCCAAGAATGGCAACGTCGGTGCACAGACATGTTAGTCATTGTACACAGTGTGTAATGGCAAAGGCTTCCCAACCACGCACTAGAACACCCATGAGGCATTTGATAGCTTTTCGGCCATTAGAGGTAGTAGCAATAGACTTTGTCAAGATTGATAGAGGACGTGGTGGTGTAGAAGATGTGTTGGTTATTACTGACGTGTACACTAAATTCACTCAAGCAGTGGCCTGTAGAGACCAACATGCTGTGACTGTAGCCAAGGTACTTAGAGACCATTGGTTTACCAAGTTCGGTGTTCCTAGTAGAATACATAGCGATCAAGGCCGAAATTTTGAGGGAGAAGTGATCAAGGAGCTTTGCAAGTTATATGGAATCAAGAAAACTCACACTTCTCCATATCATCCTGAAGGAAACGCTCAAGCTGAGAGATTTAATCGTACTCTATTTGGCTTGATTAAATCTCTAGATCCACAGATGAGACATAAATGGCCAGACTTGTTAGCTCATTTGGTGTTCATGTACAACACAACACCTCACTGCACGACTGGAATAGCTCCGTATACTTTGATGTTTGGTCGGGAACCACTCATCCCACTTGACCAGATCTTGGGTCGTACAGATTGTGATTGGAATCAGGAATTTGTAAAGCAACAATCTGAGCTCCTCGAGCGAACTAATCAGGTAGTCCAATACAGAGTCAAGCAGTCCGCTCAACGTAATAAAGTGCTGTATGATGATAAAGTCCCATCTTTTGCTAAGGCCATCCCTATGGGTACCCAAGTATTGTTGAACAGATGTGCATTTCCTGGCAGGCATAAGATTAAAGATGTCTATGAGAGAGACCAGTATGTTGTTGTGTGGCATAACGAAGAAGAGGATGTTTATGCTATTAGGCCTGTGAGAGGGGGTAATGAAAAGGTGGTTCACCGCCGATTGTTACGAATTCCCCCAGTATTGCAAGATGATGACAAATCTGATGATGTTGATTCTGGGGCAGAGGAGGCAATGATCTTGAGAAGAAATGATCCTAATTCTCGAGCTTATGTTGGTAAACAAAAAGTAGGGGAGACCCCTTTTGACTCAAATTTTGAGCAATTGGATGATTCAGACTCAGATGAGGTGTTGATTAGGGGGTACAGACAAGAAATTGAAGAGCCAAGTGTTGGTAATGAACAAGTAGGGGAGATTCCTAATATTGCTCCCATGCCTGTAATTCATTCGCCTCCCGCCCCAGTGCCTAGGCGAAGTACACGTAGTACACGGGGTAGGCATCGGAATCCATTTCAACTTCCACAGTCTAGCATTTGATGTTATTAATTGACATACTACATGCATTTCATACAATTAGTTTCGATGATGTCTTACTCTGTACTTATGCTCAGTTTGCGATGGTATATGTTATATCATAATTCGTAAGAAAATAAGATATGAGGATATAATATTTTGTGTGTGTATCTGAGGTAATTACATTATGTTGGTACCACATAAATTGCTGATATAAAGAGTTCAAATCAAAACTTATATCAATTTTGAAGTTTTATACAGAATATATTGATTTGGTTGTACTGCTGATTTGTAATCAGTGAGATCTGTCAGGCCATTATATAGCGACTATTTTACTTGATCGCTAATATCACTGACCAGTATACAGGTACAGGAACTAGAGCTACATGTACAGTTTACAGTACAAGTTAAAGTTTTGTATATTAGTTGTTAAAGGAAAAGTTTACTAAAGAAAGAAATTTAGGTAGATTCAAGCCTTTCTATTTTCTCACCAGAGGATGGTAGTTATTTGTTTAAGACTTGTATTACAATATTATACATGAAATATAGAATATTTCATGATGACCTCACAAGCTATGCAAGTAGTGAGAATATTATCTTAAATGACAGTTTTTGTGTTGGTTGGTTTGATCTCCAGGAGGAGATAAGTCAAGTAGGGGAGAGTTGTAGTGATATGACTACAGGTGTTGTACACATATGCAAATATGCACATACATGTTTCCACTGCTTTCTTGAGTGTGTGTATGCAAATATGCACATATCCACTGCACCTTGTGGAAGCCATGACCTAAACAATAGTAAACACTTCCATGATCATGCATGGGCAATCAGGCATGAATATATGAATAAATGTACATGGACAGTGTATGCAGAGAAGGGATGTTGGTATGTTAGGAGAGGGACACATGTTTTGGGCTCTGAGAAAGGAGGTACTGATATAGAGAGAAGACTCCATTTTGGATTTTTAAGGTGTGTCCCTTGCAGGACCTAGACGATTGAGTTGATTGATATTGAGAGAGACAGAAAAGAGTTAAGTCTGAACCAATAAAGATGGAACCAAATGGAACCAAATTGAATCCTGCGTCCTTATTACTTGGCTCGTTACACTAGCACTAGTGTACTAACTCCTCGCCCTTCGAGTCCTACCCATGTTCTTCAAACTCAATCTAGGTCGCATTCCCATACTGATGAAGTCCAGCGCTTGTCAGCGCAAGTCGCACAGCTGTCTGTTCAAGTTCAAGCGCTGACTTCTTCGTTAGATGATCGGCGTAGCCGCAGCAATTCTAGAGCCGGTAGAGGTAACAACCCTTCAAGACGACGCCCATCTCAGTCGAGAAGTCCTAGCCGTCACCTGGACCATGCTGGCAGTGAGTGTTGGTATCATTGGGCATACGGTGACAAGGCCCGCAAGTGTGTCAGTCCTTGTTCATGGAGTCATCGACCTCTTTCGGGAAACGACGCAGCCCGGGAATAGGGGCGACTACTTCCTTGGGCACTCCACACTCCAGTCGCCTTTTCTTCATTCATGATAAGGCCAGTGGCACCAAATTCCTAGTTGACACCGGGGCGGAAGTCAGTGTTATTCCACCTACAGCCCAGGATAGGCGACAACTATCCAAGTCAGACATTTTTCTCCAGGCTGTCAACAAGACACAGATACCTACATATGGTGAGCGTTCTCTTACTTTGGATTTGGGCCTTAGACAGACTTTTCGTTTTATTTTTTGGGTTGCAGACCTCCCTATACCCATCATTGGGGCAGATTTTTTGAATGAGTTTGGCCTCGTGGTGGATGTTCGTCATCGGAGACTCCTCGATTCCACAACGAGACTCATGATTAATGGCATTTGTGCTCCACGTCACACACAAGTCGTCAGCCCTATGTTTTCACAACCATCAAGTCAAGGCAGTGATAGGTATGCCGCCATTTTGGGAGAGTTTCCCGACATAACTCATTTGGACTTTCATCACAAGGCTGTGAAGCATACCGTGACACATCATATTGTTACGTCCGGACCACCAGCTTACTCTCGTCCCCGTCGATTGGCTGCTGATCGTTTAAAGGTTGCGCGGTCTGAATTTGAGCACATGCAGGAACTTGGGATTATCAGACCTTCATCCAGCAATTGGTCTTCACCTCTCCATATGGTCCCGAAATCTACCCCAGGTAACTGGCGGCCATGTGGAGATTATCGCGCCTTGAACAATCAGACTGTACCAGATCGATATCCAGTTCCACATATTCAAGATTTCACTGCATCATTGGCGGGTAAGACGATCTTCTCGAAAATAGATCTTGTGAAGGCCTACCACCAGATTCCCGTGGAACCCGCTGATGTACCGAAGACGGCCATAACTACACCTTTTGGACTTTTCGAGTTCACACGTATGCCATTCGGTCTTCGAAATGCCGCCCAGTCATTCCAGGGTTTGATGAACGAGATAGTTAGAGGTTTGCCGTTCGTTTTTGTGTATATAGATGACATTCTAGTCGCTAGTGCATCCGAGAAGGAGCATGAAGAGCATCTTCGACTTCTTTTCACTCGCCTTCATGACTATGGAATGGTGATCAATCCGGCTAAGTGTGTGTTTGGTGTGAACTCCCTTGTTTTCTTAGGACACCACATCGACGCAGAAGGTATTCGACCCCTCGAGGAGCGTGTGAAGGAAGTTCGTGAGTTTGCTCGTCCTTCTTCTCTTCGCCAGCTCCGTGGTTTCTTGGGACTCGTCAACTTCTACAGGCGTTTTATCCCTCATTGCTCGGATTTGCTCCAGCCTTTGACTGACATTCTGAGAAATCAGAAACGTAAGAACCAGCCAATTTCACTTGACGATACTGCTTTTGCTGCATTCAACAGGGTGAAAGAGGTATTGGCTGATTCTACACTTCTCGTCCATCAGCAACTTGGTGCCCCATTGTCCTTGGTGGTCGACGCCTCTGACTTCGGCGTTGGTGGAGTAGTACAGCAGCATGTTGATAACCAATGGCAACCTCTGGCGTTCTTCTCCAAACGATTCCAACCGGCTGAGACGAAGTATAGTACGTTTTCCAGAGAACTCTTAGCTGCTTATTTAGGCATCAAGCATTTCCGCCACATTTTGGAAGGTCGTCATTTCACGATTTATACTGATCACAAGCCTCTGACGTATGCGCTGAATTCCAAGCCAGATAGGCATTCACCACGGGAAATACGTCAGTTGGATTTTGTCTCTCAGTACACTTCTGACATTCGTCATATTAGTAGGAAGGACAACACAGTCGCGGATGCCCTTTCTCGTTGTCATATCGGTGCTCTACATTCAGATAAGCCTTTCATTGATTTCAAGGTTATAGCAGATGCTCAGGGAGCAGATGAAGAGCTCGATAGTCTCCGCCAACTTCCATCGCTGTCGTTTAAGCGTGTTCCTCTTCCTACTTCAGATGGACAGATTTGGTGTGACATTTCAACGGGACATGACCGTCCTTACGTCCCCAAACAGCATCGCCGCGCTGTTTTCGACAGTTTGCATAACATGTCTCATCCAGGTATCCGGGCTACACGTCGTTTGCTTACGGATCGTTTTGTGTGGTCTGGCATCAACTCTGATGTGCGGAAATGGGCAAAGTCTTGTCTTCAGTGTCAACGGTGTAAGGTTCATAGACATACTAAGTCGCCGTTAGGAACCTACGCCACTCCTGATGCTCGGTTCGATCATGTTCATATTGATCTAGTAGGACCTCTTCCTCCGTCAGAAGGATATGTGTATTTGCTTACATGTATAGACCGGTTCACTCGCTGGCCTGCAGCTATTCCACTCAAGGATATTACAGCAGAGTCCGTGGCCAAGGCTTTCATAGCTCACTGGGTTGCTTTGTATGGAGTTCCGTCGACCATAACCACAGATCGAGGACGACAGTTTGAGTCGCATCTATTTCAAGCTCTCACCAATCTCTTGGGGAGCAGACGAACCAGGACGACTGCATACCATCCTGCTTCAAATGGGCTCGTGGAGCGGTTTCATCGACAATTGAAGTCCTCCCTCAAGGCTCATGCTAACACACGCTGGATGGAGACACTTCCTATTGTCATGTTAGGTATTCGAACTGCAGTGAAGTTTGATTTGGGTTGTTGCGCATCGGAACTAGTCTATGGAACCACCATTCGGTTACCAGGGCAATTTGTAGCACCCAGTCAGGCTAGTGGTGTTGTGGATCTCAGTGATTATGTCAACAGGTTGAGAAAGCAGATGAGCGAACTGCGACCTCAATCTACTCGTCTTTCCCAGCGACAGTCGCACGTGCATCCTGATCTCTCTCATTGTTCCCATGTGTTTGTCCGTCACGATGCTGTAAAGGCACCACTGCAGCCTCCTTACGATGGACCCTTTGGGGTAGTCAGTCGAGATGGCAAGTTTTTTACCTTGAACTTGGGTAGGAGACATGATACTGTCAGCATCGACAGATTGAAACCAGCCTACATCGAGGAGGAATTTGCGAGTGTTGACAAATCATCTACGGTTCTTGACGATGTGTTATCCGCTAGTGTTCCGAATGAAGCTACACCTTCCAAGTCAGCAGATCTTCCCATTCCTTCTCCTCTTCCAGTGAAGACTACTCGGTGTGGGAGACACGTACGTTGGCCTGCTCGGTATGTCCAGTATTTTGCAGTTAGTTGAAGCTACCATGTGTCTATTTGGGTATCGATTGTTTCCTTTTTCCAAGTCCAATCTAGAGGGGGACTATGTAGCGTTCCACACACCCATTTATTGTGGGGTCAGCAAACTTTTATATCGGCACTTCCTTTTTGTATAATAAATTACGTGCACCTGTGATATGACATTTGTGGTCGCCATGGTTTGTTTTTCTTTTAGCGCCAATCACGGCGTTCCATAGTCTTGTGTTTTTGGCTAAGCAGCGTGATTATCGCCACTCATCCCGTATGTACTCAGCAGAGCTACACGTGTCTACGGTTTTAGTCATTTTCCTTACTTCATACATATCGCGTACGATTTTTGCGACGTTGTATTTTTCTTGGTCTATTTAATCGTCTGCGGTAGTATTTCTTTTCGTCGCTGGATTAAATACGAGTCTTCATTTGTTAATTCGCCAAGTAGGCTATTCATTATTTTTCTTCGGTTACGCTTGGGCTAGCCAGAGGCAGCCATTTTGTTTCTGAGCACATTTATTGTATATATATTCCTGATAGTTGGTTCTCGTCGAAGCTTCCAATAAGATTGTGTATTGCATTTGCCTTGTTGAATTGACCGAGTGTTTCATCGTCGAAACTACGTAGTGATTTCGTCGTGAAGACATTTCAAGCTTTGGGTCATTTCCAGTCTCCTTAATTCCAGTTTTTCTGGTGAGTTCAAATACCACTTTCTTTTCTCACGTCTATTTAATTTTAGTTGAACCTGTATTTTGGTTCTACATTGGTGACCCCGACGTGATTTATTTTTGTGGGAATTTCGTTATCTGTTTGTCATTATGAATGACGATAAGGAGCAACCTGGTCCTGGGAGTTCAGTTTCTAGTAATGTTGACTCGGCGCCAGCCACTCAAGGCGCATCCGTCACAGCTTTTGGTTTGAAGCTTCCCCCATATTGGCCTGGCGACCCGGCTTTGTGGTTCGCGCAGGTGGAAGCCCAGTTTTTGACAAGGAGAATCACCCAACAGGAGACTAAATATGCTCATGTCATATCGTCATTACAACCCGAGATAGCCCAGGAGGTGAGAGACTTTATCATTTCTCCTCCAGCCCAGGACCGGTATGATAAGTTGAAGGCGGAACTTATTAAGCGTACTAGCGATTCCGAGCAGAGACGCCTACATCAGCTTTTAATCGCCGAAGAACTTGGAGATAGGAAGCCCTCACAGCTCCTTCGCCGGATGCGGCAATTGCTCGAAGACTCGGCTTTAGAGGAGAGTATACTGAGAGAGTTATTCCTGCAGCGATTACCCAGTAATGTTAGGGTGGTGTTGGCTTCCTGTTCAGATACAATGGGCATCCAACATTTAGCTGATTTGGCAGACCGGGTTTTAGAAGTTGCATCTCCACTTTCGGTTGCTAGTGTAGTGATATGACTACAGGTGTTGTACACATATGCAAATATGCACATACATGTTTCCACTGCTTTCTTGAGTGTGTGTATGCAAATATGCACATATCCACTGCACCTTGTGGAAGCCATGACCTAAACAATAGTAAACACTTCCATGATCATGCATGGGCAATCAGGCATGAATATATGAATAAATGTACATGGACAGTGTATGCAGAGAAGGGATGTTGGTATGTTAGGAGAGGGACACATGTTTTGGGCTCTGAGAAAGGAGGTACTGATATAGAGAGAAGACTCCATGTTGGATTTTTAAGGTGTGTCCCTTGCAGGACCTAGACGATTGAGTTGATTGATATTGAGAGAGACAGAAAAGAGTCAAGTCTGAACCAATAAAGATGGAACCAAATGGAACCAAATTGAATCCTGCGTCCTTATTACTTGGCTCGTTACAAATGGCGTAATCGGCAGGATGGGTTATTAACTTCTTTTAGAGTAGGCCTACTGACTTGGTTTACTGGAATTGGAACTGGCAGCTAGCGCATGGCGTTACTTTGACCAAACGATGAGACGTAATGTATGCATGGGTTCGAACCCCATCCGTGGAGCGTACTACTACTACTACCATGGAGCTGTGGCGATCAGTCCGCTGGTGTTTTGAGACGTGGGACCAACTTCGGAGCTATTTTACATCAATCTTCAATATTTAGCATCAATCTTCACATGGAATCTGTTTTGCAGTGTTATGCCAGCTGTTGATACTTAGATGTCGGATCGATTATCGTCTTTTCTCCATCTACATGATTGTATATTAGCTGGAGCCGGAGTGGATCATTTTGGAAAAAACATGTACATGATTGTGCATTACTTGTGTCTTCTGGAGAGAATAGAATATGGCAAGGGTTTGATGATTTTAGGGAAGTTCATTTAACCCTCCATTCCTTAATAGTCAAGTACCCGGTAAGGATCTTTCTTCATTGATTTTGTAGTCAAGTTGAGACGTGTGAGTAATTTCTCAATCGAATAAAGATAGAACAGCATATAGATTTGAATGCTACAACGTGACAACAGTTTGAAGTCTTGAACGAGTCAGAAGGATGTCAATACTTTATGATGAACTGGTGATCGGACGGAAAAAACAGCGTGACATTTTGAGATTTATTAGAGAACTAGTATTGAGACTTTCACAGTTACAATAACTATATTGATATTTTTACCTCTAGTAATTTCTCTGTACAAAATGGCTGAAGAAGTGAAGTCTGATGATTTAGTTGATAAATTAATATCGGGTCTTACTAATGTTCTGAATGTTCAAGGAGGTAGAGTAACACATTTGCGTGCACCCAGGTTACCCCGATTTTCTGGTAAATCCTCTCCTGGAGAATTTACACTATCCCAATGGTTAGAAGAGGTAGACATTTATTGTGATCAGTGTGACATTCCCTCAAGTCAAAAGGCTCAAGTGATTCTAAACCACTTAGATGGGGCGGCGAGACAAGAGATCAGATGTCACTCGATCTCAGCAGATGACTTAGATTCATTGATTACGTTGTTAAAACGCCATTTTGGTTCTAAAGAAACCACTCAATCCCTCCAGAAGAGATTTCATGAAAGAGTTCAGAAAGAAGGGGAGTCTTTAGATGAGTTTTCTAGGGCACTGATGTGTATGTATGATGCTATCATAAATGTGGCACCAAGTAGTGAGAAAGGGGCATTCAAAGGCCTGAGGGATTCAGTCCTTAGTGATAAGTTTGTAGCGGGAGCACGTAGTCATAGCACACGCCTTGAACTACGGCGCATCCAATTGGCTAATTCGGGTAAAACATTTTTGGAAATCCGAGATTATGCATTAGATTTGTTGGATAGCTTTGACAATAAGGCAGAGGGTACTACTAAACATGTCTACGAGGTGTCAGTTGAAGGGGCAGACAGAAATGTAATCGATCATTTAGTGCAACAAGCTGCACTAGAACAATGTGTGCGGCAACAGCAGACTCTTTTGGAACGTCAGCAAGAGCAATTGTCAGAATTATTGGCAAGACAGCCCCAGGCATCACCAAAATATTCAAGGCAGAAACGTATTCCTAATTGTTTTTATTGTGGTAAGCCTGGTCACATTCAAGCACGGTGTTGGGAGTTACAAAAGGAATTACCGAATAGGAATAATGAATATCAGAATTCAGGCGATTTAAACGCCAATCCCCTTCTCTAGTGTTGGACCAGAGTGAAGAGGGGGAAACTCAGTCGGTCCATGTTGGTAATGTTCATGACGATACACAACTGGCACCTGATGACATTTTAACTAAGTTGGTTAGAGAAAGCCCCAAAGCAGTTGTTGATTTAGCTGGTGTTTCAGTAGAGTGTACTCTTGATACTGGGGCAGAAACCTCTTTGATTAGCTCATCATTTTATTATGAGCATTTGGCTGACAAGTTGAGTAATATAAAGCCAGCAAAGGTATGTGTACGAGTTGTGGGTGCAAATAGGTTACAAGTTCCTATTGAAGGATATGTGGAAATTCCTCTTTCTGTAGAGAATCACCTTTTTGATGCTCATTTCTTAATTGTTGATGACTCTGCCCAAGGCAAAGCCCTTATTGACAGTAAGCAAAGTCATGTATTGTTGGGTTGTAATGTGTTATATGATTTAAAAGAGCATGTAAAGGATTTCAATGGGTCAGATGCTGAAGCTTGGAATTTTGTGATGAAATGTTTAGATCTTACAAAGCCTGTAGACCCAAGCCTCAATCTTCAAAGAGGTGTTAAACCAAATAAGAGTGTAAATGGTAGAACTGGTAGAAGACCTGTAGTCATTCATTCTAGACAAGTGCAGACTGTAGTGTGTCAATTGAGAACCCCACCTAATGCTTTGACAGATAAGTTGGTTATAGTGGAAGGAAACCATGAAGTAGGGGAGACTTGTGTAATTTATGATTCTTGTGAGACTAGTAATGGAAAGTCAGTCACAGTTCTTGTCACAAATCTTGGGTCTCAACCTTTAGTAATACCCCCATATACTAAATTGGTAGATGTAACTGAAGTGTCAAGTTCAAATGAAATAGTTGTTGAACCTCAAGATCAACACATCAGTGTTTCCATCTTAAACATACTGGTAGAGTCCCCTAGTGGTGCTCCTGATCGAGAGCAGAATGTGCTTGACAGTCAAAATCAAGGTAATCCTTCAAAGGAAGTGTTTACATTCAGTGATGGAAGTCAGTACTCTTTACCACCCGGTTTGGATTTGGAATCTTGTAGGTTATCTGAACATGAAAAAGAAAGAGTGGTACGCTTGATTCAAAAACATGATGCTGTTTTCTCTAAAGGTGATTTTGATGTTGGTTTGTGTACTGAGGTGCCTCATGAGATAAAGACAACTGATGATCAACCGGTTAATCAGCCTTATCGTAGAATTCCTCCCCATTATGTGAAAGAAGTGAAGGACACTCTCAAGCAATTGTTAGATCAAGGGATCATAGAACCTAGTAGTAGTCCTTATGCAAGCCCAGTGGTGCTTGTCAAGAAAAAAGATGGCAGTTTGCGCATATGTGTAGATTATCGTCAGTTAAATAAGAAGACAGTTAAAGATGCTTTTCCATTGCCACGAATCGATGAGTCCCTTGAGGCACTCAATGGTGCAGTTTATTTTTCATCTCTTGATTTAGTCCATGGATATCATCAGGTTGTAATGGATTTTGATTCTAGAAAGAAGTCTGCTTTTCGAGTTCCGTTTGGTTTATTTCAATACAATCGTATGCCTTTCGGTTTGGTTAATGCTCCCAGTACTTTTCAGAGAGTCATGGAATGCTGCTTGGGAGATATGAACCTGACAGAGTTGTTGATTTATTTAGATGACATTCTTTTGTTTTCTCCTTCATTTGATGTCCATTTAGAAACCTTAGATAAAGTTCTTACAAGGCTAGGAGAGTTTGGGTTGAAGGTCAAAGGGAAGAAATGTAGTTTGCTTCAAACAGAAGTTACATATTTAGGTCATGTAGTAAATGCTGAAGGAATTTCTGTAGACAAAGGCAAAGTCCAAAAGGTGTTGGATTGGCCAGTTCCTAAAAAT